>JARYGA010019857.1:0-48438 GCA_030545235.1 Helianthus tuberosus
TTCTATATTTTCAAATCAAAATGTGTTTAAAATTGTTAATGACTGTATGTTTCCATGGATTATTATATATTATCAACTGACTATTGATTGTGTTGCGATTTTGTAATAAATTTGCATTAGTCGTGTACTAGTTGTATACCAATAGTTCGAAGAGCCATGAAGCTGGAAAATGAGTCACATCGAAACTCGAATAGCCCAGTGGTAGCCATAAAGTTTTTTTTAACTATTTGGTATGTTTTACTGGGCGATTCGCCGATGATAGCCGAAAAATATATTTTACAGTGATATTTTTTAACTATTTGGTGGCCCATAAAAACAAGTTTTCTATATCAACCAAATCGAACCTTTCCTGTCACTATATATGGGAGGAACACGCACACAACGAAACAAAACATCATGTTCACAACAAAAACAAAACACATGGGAGGAAAACTAGATTTTTCTGATGATTATGTATATAGGGTAAAGATCAAATAGGAAGTTAATTTTCTCTAGGAAGGATAGGAAGCCATAGGATTATGACATGTGGCAAATTTTAAAATAAAGAGAAAGGGTATTTTAGTCAATCCAACTCTTTCTTCTTCCTTTTTCAAAACCCAGAAAATTCAAAAACCCATCATTTTCAAAACCCACCATCTTCAACTATTTCTTCACTTTCTATCTCAATAATCACTACATTATAGTGCGATTTTCATCACAAATCAATGATTCAGAACCCGATCAACGTGTTCTTCAGCTTTTTTTTGAAGAAAACCCAGTCTAATTTCATAAAAAAATCTCGTTTTTTCCTGTGATTTTGGAGATAATCACTCGATTCGTTCGATTTGAGCGTTGATAAGTGTTTCTATCATTCAAATTCCGTCAATTGATGAAGAAATCGGCTTCGATCCATGTAAGAAATTCTTTAATTTCATTTTCATGATCTGGGTTTTTGATTTAGTCATTGCGTTTTACGATCTTTGCGGGGGTCCGGGGGCGGCAGCCCCCGGTAGCGGGGTCCCAGGGGCGGCAGCCCCTGGCGGGGTCCAAGGGGCAGAGCCCCTGGCTGGGGTTGAGAAAAATTAATTTTTTTTTTAATTTATTGTGTGTCAGCTCGGAAATTTTTTTTTTCTATTAAATTGCTGTACTAAAAACGCATCAGAAAAATTAAATTTCCATAAATTGGCTCATTTCGAAGACAGTAATTCGTAGACAATTCAGATAGTTCACAGTGACAGACAGTTTTATGTGTCCATTGCGTTTTAGAAATAAGACAGTTCACAGTGACAGACAGTTCACAGTGACAGACAGCTATTGCGTTTTAGAAAAAAACACATTTTTAAGTGTTTTTAGTCATTGTGTTTTAGGTAAAACACATTTTTTAGGTGTTTTCAGTCCATTGCGTTTTAGAATGAGTCATTTTTAAGTGTTTTCTGGCCATTGCGTTTTACATATAAGACATTTCTTTGTGTTTTTTGTGCATTGCGTTTTAGGTAAAACACTTTTTTATGTGTTTTCAGTCCATTGCGTTTTAGAAAACAGACATTTTAAGTGTATTCTGGCCATTGCGTTTTACAAATAAGTCATTTCTTTGTGTTTTTGATGCATTGCGTTTTAGGTAAAACACATTTTTATGTGTTTTCTGGCCATTGCGTTTTACAAAAAAGTCATTTCTTTGTGTTTTTTGTGCATTGCGTTTTAGAAAAATGTCATTTTTTAGGGTTTTTTTTTCATTGCGTTTTACGATACTGGGGTTTTTTCTATTGCGTTTTACGCAACTGGGTTTTAAATTTTTTTTTTTCAAAATATAGCAATAGTATACTCGTTTTAAAGATAAAAAAACGCTCGTTTTTTTGGTGCAATTTTTATAAAAAAATAATGTCGTATGAAAGAGTTATTAACGTTTAAAAAATGGGGGGGAATTGGAGGAGAGAGAAACTATTGGCTTGAATTGACTAGATTGCCCCTGAAAAAAGTCACGCGCCTCTTTTTTTACTTTCAATTTCCCTGATTTAATCTTAGCCCTTGATTAAGTAAATGGATGGTCAAGATCACTTCCTAGCCTTCCTAGCCAAATAAACTTCCTATTATATCTCCACCCGATGTATATATATATATATATATATATATATGTGTGTGTGTAATTGGCATTTTTTTTGTTTACTAGTATTAAGCCCCCGCGTTGCAGTGGTTATCGTAAAACTATGTCAAGTCGTACCAATGCTATACCACTATCAGCGATCACCAACATTGGAAAAACTCATAAAAACAAAGTAAATAAAAACGAAAAAAAATAAAGTCGAGCGAAAAGCAGACGTAAAATATTTGAATCACGCACGCTCGTTGCAGAAAAATTAAACTGAAACGTAAAACATAAAAGAAATAACTAAGTCAATCAAGGACCCGCGAGTTGCGATGAACTTGTCAAATGAAGAAATATTGATGTGTTGCGATGGGCCAAACAGGAAAAAATATACAAAAAAATGTTGAACCCTACACGCACGTTGCGGTGCGTTAACTCACAGAATTTAGAACGAAACGAAAAAAATTGGGAATGATGAAAAGTATGGTGGACCAAAATTGAAAAATAAAAAGAGTTGAGGTTAAATTGAAAAGATGAAAAGCTTTATGTTAAAAGTAAAAAACAAAGTGCCTAAATTGCAAAAGAGTAAAAGTTTTGGGTTAGAAATGAAAAAAGAAAAAAAAACCCTATACATGAGGAACAACATCATAAATTACAAAAAAAAAAATTACAAATTTTATTTTTGTAAAACTTAAATAAACTATTATATTAATAGAGTAAACTCTAGTTAATGGTTAAATACTTATTTATTATCAGCATAATACACGATATGATTTCAAATTATTTATCATTATTTGATTAGTTTAATATTTATGAATTAATTATTTTCATATTAGTTCAAGAGATATTAATAATTTATTAGATATTAGATTTAGATATTTATGATATTATTAATTGAATTTATTAATATTAAAATAAAGATAAAGATAAAGATAAGTGATATTTATATATTGGTTATTAATATTAAAAAAAATATATTAAACAAATATAAATAAAATTTATGAGGTTGAATGAGAGAATGCCATGTGGCATTATTTGTAGTCTTTTATTAATATTTAGATATTCAGGTTAATCAGGTTAAACCAATTAACTTTTTTTTCTTATCCAATCACTAATCCCATTATAGTCTTCTAGATTCGGGTTATGTTCAGTATTTAGATTCAGGTTGAAAACGACACCCATATGTTAATCTAACCCGAGTAAGGCTATTCAACAAGTTATTTGAACTGAGTTAGAAACAACTCAAGCTTGATTCGGTAATAATTTAAGTCGAGCAAGTTCCATTTGAGATATACAACTAAGTTGGAAAACGAGAATGTTCTCGTCTAACTTGAGCCAACTTATGGCTCGACTAGTTCTTTGACTCATTTTTCTTGATGTTAACAAAATGCATACAACATGTAAACAACAATGTCATATTATACAAATATCATATAAAACGGTACTAGTATACAAGGAAAAGCGGCTAACCTATACGAGTCAACTAGTGAGGCAAATTAGCTTGCGGGAAAATGAGGAAGTTAGCCTATAACTTGAGCCAACTTATAGCTTGACTAGTTGGCTCATTTTTCTTGACATTGATGTTTTTATATATTTCTTTTAATAAAAGTTTGATATTGTCACACCCCAACCGATGGCGAAAACACCGGAGTGAGACGAACGAGATTGCTCAACACATTATAATGTATTTAGATGATAATAATTTAATAAACCATATTTCATTTTATTTCATACTAAGCAGGAATACTGTAACACCCCGCGTTTCAAAAGTCAAGGTACAAGTCGAAGTCAAAGTCAAAGTCAAAGGAAGAAAAAATTGCTAATTGCGATCTGTCACTCCTTGCTTAACAATGGATTGTACACCTTGACCTGTAATCGAATCTTATAATTTGCTTACTTTAGTTGTATTATGTGGAGTATCTATAGCAAATCGAGGTTTAATCGCAGTTTAATCGCTAATCGACTTATCGCTAATCGCATCTCAATCGCATTCACAACTCGAATTATGTGTTCTGGATATTGTTTTAAGTGTGTGTGCTATTATGTGTTACTTGTGTGTGTGGATGATATGTTTGTGGTGATTAATCAAAAACGCAATCGCAACTCTATCTCAACGCAATCTAAATCGCAAACGCTAAACGCAAGCTATTTATGTAGATTGTATGTTAGATATAGTATTTGCGTGACTGTTAATTAAATCCATCGCATCGCTTACTCGCAACACATCGCAAAACTTAGCACGCAAAACGAAACGTCGAAAACCAACTTGCGGCAACCTAAGGGTCATCCGTGCGGATGACCATCCGATCGGATGGCCATCCGATCGGGTTGCCATCTGATCCGCACACCTGCCCCACTTTCCTCTTTTGGAATCCTATAAATACCTCCTGTCACATCACAAACAGTGAAGTGACAGCTCTCTCGTTCGACCAGCGCCTACAGCCCTCTTTTCCTTCGATCTCGCGATTCTTGTAAGTTCTACCTCAAATCTTGTACTTCTATGATCTATACACACTTCTTCATCATTTTCACCTTTGAATCTTAACTTTTCACCATGAAATCAGTTGATTTGAGGTGTTGTAGGGTGATGTCATCATGGGGTTCTTATGAACTTCAAGATTTGGCCTCATTCCACCAAGAACAACTCAGATCTAAAGGATTTCAACATGTTTAAACACTGATTTCGCAATAAAACTAAACATTTTTTAGATAAAAAGGATTGGAAGATGGTTTCTACACTTTCTTTCAACTCTTTTACATTCAATGCACTCAAAACCGATAGAATCAGGACTCATTCAGGCCTTCACTCATTCTCTAGTGATGTGTCGGTCTGAGATCTAATTCCTATCAACGAGATGACCGACTCAGCGGGTTGAACATGAACAACCGTCACGGACAGACAACTGAACGGACTGGGGTGGTTCCCATCCGATCAGGTAACCTGGACTTGGTGGGTTCTCCTGTTGTTTAACACGTTGTCATACCCTCTCGATCAAACCGCAAACTTTCGAACTTAGCAAATTTCCAAAACGAGCTAGTCCTGGAATGGATTGCCGTCCGATCGGATTTCCATCTGATCGAACGACAATCCGGTCGGAATAACTTATAGTTTTAACACTTCAACTTTTTACAATTTTCAAGGATAATCAGTTCATAAACGGATTGACATCTGATCAGTAGACCATCCGATCGAATGACAATCCTGCTGTGAACTTGTTCTCTGAGAAATGTCTCGCCGAACGGATCGCCATCCGATCGAATGACCGTTCGACCGGGTGACCTGAAAGGTAGAGATACTTCTCTGTTTTGAAAATGCTACAACGAAAACTTCAAAGCCATCATACACAAACACATCCATCCCAAACGAGTGGCAATCCGACCAAATGGCCATCCGACCGGATGACCATCCGAACGGATTGTCATCCGATCGCATGTCCATCCATCCGGATTGTCATCCGACTGGATGATCCTTCGTCACTTCAGCTCACTTGCATCGTTTTACATGCAACTCACCGTTTATGCTATGGTTCTGTAATCAGGCTAACTCTCCAGCGCTCCCTTCAATCCAAGTGAGTGTTTATTTACTAAACATGATCTGTGAGTATACTCGATCCCTTTTTGCTTTAAGCACTTTTGGGTGTTACATACGTTACTTATATCAAATCACATCGATCACACAACGCAAACACTTTCATACGCTAACCTCTTTTGCATGTTATACGTGTTATTCGATGAATGCTTGTATGTTATGTTCACACAGTGATTGTTGCCTGACACCTTAGCAACGATAGTACTATATTTTGGACTCAGCACCTGTCATGGACGGGGGTTGCTAAGGGTATTTCTTCACGTGTCACAGTGGTAATATGTGTTGTGCACTCTACAACTCGCAGTCACGTCTGTGCATATTTCATTGTCGATAACCTACTCGCTTCACATGATACATGTTACATGCGGGTTATGCGTAAATCGCTTTCGCTACTATGATATTATTAAACTTATATGCTCACCTTTACACTATGTGTATTGACCTCTATTTTAACGTATGTGACAGGTGTTTGAGATGCTAGGATGCTTGCTTTTGTGGAATCAAGTAGGACGAGTCTAGAAACGAACAATTTAAATATGAGTTGTCGGAACATCTTTTTATTTGTCTTTGAGAACTACTTGTCTGTAATAACTGTGTTGCTTATTATGTCATGGTATGGGACGTGATGCTTAAATAATTGGTAATTATAGTTGTTATAGAAACTCTTGGACAATCTGTTTCGCTCAGTGCTGCGCCCCGATGTTTCCGCCATTGGTTGGGGTGTGACAGATTGGTATCAGAGCCATAACTATAGGGAATTAGGCGAGACTCGACCTAGTACGGGTCGATGTCTTAGAATCGACCTAGTCTATAGTCTAAGTACCAACAGACCGACTTGTGCAAACCTAGTAGGGGTCTTGCACGAGCTTACTTGCTATTCTCGCTCGAATTCACTGGAAACTGCACCCTTGCGCGAACATCGCATACTACAGTTCTGTGCAAGATCAGCCTTTCCTAAGGCTGGCTGCACACACAAACGAGCGATCTGGTTGAGACTAGGTGTGAAAGCCGCAAACTCTCGATCAAATCACTCATTCGACTCGCACATTTTACTATCAACACGAGAATTCGCGTTGAATCAGGAGTGAAATCCATACTTCGACGCGATTCTCCCTGTCTATTTCGTGATTCTATCACGTAAACAGGAATGCAGTTGTTAAGTTAGGGGTGAAACCCGAACCTTGACGACACGTTCCGCTCTCTATTTTGGGTTTTACAATACTCTCACCAAAGTCTCGACGCACTCCAACGACTTGAGACGCACTGTAACTGGAAGGATGCGTGCCGTTTGCCCAGATCGAGGCGAGAGCACAGTCCGGAAGGCCAAGTGCGTACTTAAGGTCCTTGTAAATAATCGAATCACTTTGGGTAGTCAAATTCTAACACACCCAAGACGTTCCATTCTGACTCTATGACTTATCGCTTTTATGTGTTTAAAGTGTTTTATGTGGTTTTATGTTTATTTGTTAGCGTGTTGAGGTACCGATGGTTTCGATTTAACGCTTCGTACTCTGAAAGATACACACACCACACGACAAATGCTAACAAATCGTGAAACTCTCGTAATCGCTACTCGCTATTCGCACTCCCAACTCTCGATCGCTTTACACAACTGTGAAGGATAGGTGAATACGTGCAATATATGTAGGTGAATAAGTGCAAAATATAGTGTGTCCTCGTATGTTTCGGTGCCCTACGTGCTTATGTGTTTCTGTGCTTATGTGATTCAGTGGTTTATGTGACTACGTGATTATGTAATTTGATGTGTTACTGAGCTTTAGTAGTATTAAGTGTGTTGTGAGGTGAGATTCGACATGTAGTGTCTGAATCCTATGGCGATGTCTGTTGTAGACAATGTCGTCATTTGGATAGCATACCGCTCGCTCCGCACGTCGTAATCACGAAGACAAACGTATCGCTACACTCATCGCAAAGCAGATGGCGAAATTCATTCCGCAAATCGTCAGCGAGCTGAACGGAAACTCTAGCAAGTCCTCTGAGGAATCAAGGACTGATGCTCCGAAAGCTGCTTTTAGTTCAAGCAATTCAAAGCCTGCGGCCCGAAAGAATTCACCAGAGAAGACGGGCCTACGGCCATGTTTCAATGGTTCAATTCAGTCGAAATCACTCTACGCCAAAGCGGTTGTCCTGATAATGTTCACACTGTTAACGCTACTGGCGTTTTCCAGTCCAGGGCTCTGGACTGGTGGACTGCCGAAAGAAACAAGCGCGGAAATGATGCAGCCTATGGGCTTACATGGGATGAGTTGAATGACATCATGATGAAAGAGTTCTGCCCTCCCCACGAGCTTCAGAAGCTGGAGGACGAGTTCTGGCACATCAAACAAGAGGGTGGCGACAACGTTGGTTTAACTGCTCGCTTCAAGCAGCTGAGTCTCATTTTTCTGGGTTAAGTTACTACCCCTGATATTACCATCAAGAAATACATCCGTGCTCTGCCGGATTGTGTCGCAGATTTTGTGCAAGCTGCAAAGACGACAACTATTGAGGAGACCTACCTGCTCGCTGCCGAGATCAACGACAAGCGAGTCAGGGCTGGTTATTTTGATAAAGCCTCCAAGAATCTGCACCAAGTCACCGCTGCCCCCACCACTGAAACCATCGCACCGCAATCTTCAAAGCTCTCACGTCGCAAGAGAAAGAACAGCAGCTCCAGCAACAAGAACTGTGCAGTTACTACAGCTCCACTCAATGCAGTACCCGCTCAACCGCAACCCCAGAACCGCCAAGTAGCGGCTCTTGTAACCAATGCACCGCCAGTAAAGCGTGCATATACTGGCCCACATCCGCTCTGCCCTACTTGTACTTATCATCACCCGGTTGGTATCGCATGCCGGTTCTGCGTTCACTGCAACCTGTTCGGTCACTTCACCGCTAACTGCCGTACCGGTCCTCGCCAAGCTCAAGCTGCAGTTCAAGCTCCTGCTCTACTAGCACCGCAAGGACAGCAAGCATATCTTGCTCACGCAAGAGCCTGCTTTGCGTGTGGTGATCCCAACCATTTCGCAAACGTCTACCCAAACAGAGTGGTGAAGCAAGAGCCACAGCAGCAGCAGCCAGCACAGCAAGCAGCCCGCGGGAGAGTCTTCAACATCAACGCCCGCCAGGCCCAGGCATACAACAACGTGGTTAATGGTACGTTTCTCGTAAATGGTATATATGCTTCGTGTTTGTGTGATACCGGAGCCGATAACTATTTTGTATCATTCGAATTCGAGAGGCTCCTAAACTGTAAACGCGTTAACCTCCCATCGACCTTCGACGTATAAGTTGCCACTGGAAGAACCGTCACCGTCAATTCCGTTCTACGTGACTGTACTCTTGATCTCAACGGTCATGTTTTCCCGATTAATCTTATTCCGATGCAGCTCGGTAGCTACGATGTCATAGTAGGTATGGACTTCCTTCGGGAGAATCATACTGAAATTGTTTGCTTCGATAAAATGATTCATTTCTCCCTCACGAATGGTGATCAATTGTGTATTTATGGCGAAGTCGCTTCGAAGAAGTTACAGCTCACGTCGTGTGTCCAAGCTAGCAACTATCTCCGCAAGGAATACCAAGCTTTCTTGGCACACATCGTAGTAGCGGAGGAAAAGGAAGTTAAGGCAATAGACAAGGTGCCTGTGGTACGTGAGTTTCCTCACGTCTTTCCTGATGATCTACCTGGTTTACCTCCCACTCATGATATCGATTTCCGAATCGACCTCATTCCTGGAGCAAATCCTGTTGCTAGAGCTCCTTATCGCCTCGCCACTTCTGAAATGTGCGAACTCTCGAGCCAGCTCCAAGAATTGCTTGATAAATGCTTTATTCGCCCTAGCACCTTTCCTTGGGGCGTGCCTGTCCTTTTCGTCAAAAGGAAGGATGGATCGTTCCGGATGTGCATCGACTACAGGGAATTGAATAAGCTAACCATCAAGAATCGTTATCCCTTGCCTCGAATCGATGATTTGTTTGATCAACTACAAGGTGCTACATGTTTCTCGAAGATTGATTTACGCTCAGGCTATCACCAACTGTGCATTCAAGAGGAAGATATACCCAAAACCGCTTTTCAAACCCGCTACGGTCATTACGAGTTTGTTGTTATGCCTTTTGGTTTGACCAATGCTCCCGCAGTTTTTATGGATCTAATGAATCGCGTGTGTAAACCCTTTCTCGACCGCTTTGTCATCGTTTTTATCGATGATATCCTGATCTATTCCAAGTCAAAAACCGAACATGCGCAACATCTCCGTTTGGTTCTTGAGTTACTCCAAGGAAACCGTCACTATGCCAAATTCTCCAAGTGTGAATTCTAGCTTGAGGAGGTCCAATTCTTGGGTCACATTGTCAATAGTGAAGGTATTCATGTCGATGCTGCGAAGATTGAAGCAGTTAACAGCTGGATTACACCCAAGAACCCATCCAAAGTCCGTTCTTTTCTCGGACTAGCGGGATATTATTGCCGATTTATCGAAGGATTCTCTAAAATCGTCGTAGCGCTTACTTCTCTCACGTACAAAGACAAGCCTTTTGTTTGGGGAACTGAACAAGAGACTGCTTTTCAAACTCTCAAGCTCATGCTCTGTAACGCTCCCGTGCTCTCGCTACCCGACGGAAACAACGACTTCGTAGTCTATTGCGATACCTCTAACCTTGGTCTTGGTTGTGTTCTCATGCAACGGGACAAGGTTATCGCTTACACATCTCGTCAGGTCAAGATCCACGAGAAGAACTATACAACCCACGATCTTGAGCTTTGCGCAGTTGTTTTTGCGTTGAAGATTTGGTGACACTACCTTTACGGCACCAAGTGTACGATATTCACCGATCATAAGAGCCTACAACACATCCTCAACCAAAAGGAACTGAATATGCGCCAACGCCGATGGGTTGAACTTCTTAATGATTACGACTGTGAGATTCGTTATCATCCTGGCAAAGCAAATGTCGTGGCCGATGCTCTAAGCCGACGAAGCTATTTGCATAGCATTCGTAATAACCATGCCCAACACAATCTTGAAGCTCTTATCCGTGACGCTCAACACGCTTGTTTTACCGAACGTACCTTGAAGAAGGAAAGGATTCTCAAAAATGGCGAACAACTGGTGAATAAATCGAATGGTATATTCCATTATCTAGACCGAATTTGGTTCTCAAGCGCACCAACTTACGACAGATTCTGCTAGACGAAGCCCACAAATCTCGATATTCTATTCATCACGGTGCCGATAAGATGTACAAGGACCTTCGCTACAAGTACTGGTGGCCGGGCATGAAGAAGGATATCGCTATCTATGTTTCAAAGTGCCTGACTTGTTCGAAAGTCAAGGCCAAGCATCAAAGACCCTCTGGATTGTGACAACCCGCACTAAACCAGGTATCCGTACGACTTAATTAATGATTAATTACTGCTTAATTACTGTGCTTGATTGAACTAGCTGATGAACTGCTACTTGATATCTGATACATGTACTTACTTGCATCATACTCTGCTTATCGTCACTACATTATTTACATGCTAAACCCTAGTGACAAACATGATGCACAAAAAGCACAGTAGCACTATCACGGATAACCTACAGAACATGCTGATAAAGCCAGCATCAGGCAAACACTGCCTCTAAGGCCTGTAAGAGCCTGAGATGTTTTGCTACACTAGCAGTGAGTGTAGGGATATAAGGGTTGTGGAACTGCGTCTCTAGGAATAAGTTACAATGACTGGATGTGCCTAAAACGTACTCTAAGTACAAAACACAGCACTTTAATAAATAATCCAGCTTCTAGCTGACTAGTAAAGTGCCAAAACATGGGGAAAATAACACTAGACACTTTCCAAAGTGTCAGGAATAAATTGTGTCACTAAAAAGAATAATAACGACACTTTAAAGCTTTATTAAGCGCTTTAACGGATTACTATCCAACCGAACAACCGGACTTTACCCGGAACATGAAAATATTGTTATTTTCACTATTTATATTTTTCTGAGCCAGTTAGGGTCCCTGATTACCCTAACACCCGCCGTAACGCATAACACACAAGTAACCAAGTTAATTACTTAACTTACCCTAACTATTTAACTAATGGCTAGTTAAAATCGAACCAAGGGACCCCCCCCCCCCAACCGAATCGGTCACCTAGGGGACACCCCCATGTACTTGTTGATTTGCTAAATCTTCTATGCTTAGTATCTAGCCTACATAATTACCATTGGTTAATATACACTAACTTTGTCTATAAGTTAACACTTAAACATTAGAGATCATTATCACAACACAACACCACAACAAACTCTCTCCCTCTTGCTCTACCATTCTCGGCCGAACACCCCTCTTACATCCATCATACTTTCGGTTCTTGATCATCACATTCCATCATCATACAAGTGTTAGAGGTCTCGAATAAGGAGTCTTGGAGCAAGCGGAACACGGAGGACCTCTTTCTTTGGCTTTTATCCACCTCTTTTGCGCATAGATTCTTCCCTAGCCTCGAGCTAGAGGTATAATACTTAAAACTCGTATTTGAACTATTCTAGAGTGGTTAAAAGGATTTGTATCGGTTAAATCTCGTTAAAATGCAATATGATGCACAAAAGTCTACTTAAAACACTAAAAATGGTGGTTAATAGCATATATGTTGTGTAAAAGTTGTAGTATTCGAAATGTGTGATTATTTAGACCCGATCTATGATGTGGTAGCTCGGATCATCGTTTAACCCGGTTTGGTAAGATCATGGATCTTAACATAAGCTTGTTTTAAATGATACGAGGGTTAAAAGATGAAACTCTACCACACATGAAACACGAACTTGTGTAAAAGTGTTTTGACTTGTACAATAGTGATTAAAACTAGTAGATCTACGTATCTACAACCGGTATTTTCAAAGAACCACGTATCAAGAAAATCATGTATTTTAAAAGATGGACCTTACACTAACAAGCATGATTTTTATGAACCACAGGTGTGAAAACACTTGTGAAATGAAAAGATCCGACAAGGAACTAGTTTTGTCAAATGTTACTAGAAGTTGTAAAGATGAATTTTCTCTAAAAGCAAGGTTTTTACAAAACCAGATTATTTACACAAAAGATCCATTAAAAGTAAAGAGATTTACTACGTATTTTTAGACAAACCACAAGTTCGTATAATTTTTGCGATTTAATCTATCTTTGACTAGTAAAATGTTGAAGAGTTGTTTGATAATGTTGAGAACATTGGTTGATTTGATTTGTTAAAGAAAATGATACGCTTGAAAGCGTGGCCACCTCCAGTTACAGAGGAAACTCTGGCGAAATTTTTCTAAAAACCTAACACTTAAAACTATTTACACTACAAGTGTTAGAATCATGTTTGACATGTTTTCGAGACATAAATTTCGCCATGACTTTATTTACTAAATATTCGGAGGTGGGATTTTCACAAAAGTTAACGTGATAAGTATATATATTTTCACACACTGTTTATGACTATTTTGTGAAATACATAAATATTATTTTTAGAGTAAAAATAATATTTACGAACGTTAACGAATCCAAAATAATACGAACGCTTTCACCATAAATATATAAGTTACACCGGTAAGTATTTTACCACTCGATTGTTAAAACGTAACTTACGCACTTACGAAATATTTATGAACGCGTATTTTAACAACGTATTATTGGAGAAAAATTATGTGAAATGAAAATATAATATTTTTGAGAAAAATACTTATATTTTGGAATTGGAAAGGTATATATATTAAGTGAGACTTAATGATATAATTTGAACGCACATGTATTGAATCCCCCATCCTTGGGAAGGAAATTAACTACCAAGTATGTACAGAACGTAAACACGAAATAGTTGTCTAACTATTTCCCAAAAGATTTAACTATAAAGCTAAGGCACGGCCGTCCGTCTAATAGAATTAGCACTTGTAGGTCGTCGCACAGCTTTCTGATTTGGAGATACTTGGTAGAGACGCTTCACTGTGAGTTCATGTCCCCCTTTTCTCCAACTGTTTTCAGTTTTTCTTAACTGCGGGGGTGAAATACATGTTACTTTGTTTACAAGTACTATTATACACGGTATGTTAACGTAAGGAGGTTTACTACTTAGATCATGTGAATGGGTAGGCAGAACACCGAGGGACAGTAGCGGTAGATCTATCTGGGTGTAGCGAGCCCAACTCTAGGCCCAACAGAACGGACCTCTAAGAGGACCAACAGAACGGACCTTGAGTGACTTTGTGCCCGACGCATAAATCGGCTAGGTTGAGTCTTCCTACTTGCATTTCACAACATGCTAATGGCCTTGCAAACCATTGGTGATCTCTTTTCCTTACACTGCTACATACCAAGAAACTTTTATACTTACAAGTGTTTTACATACTCACTTGCACATGAACTCGCTCAACATTATTGTTGATTTTTCAACTTACATGTATTTCAGGAAATTAACAGGATCTGGCACGGTATGACGTGTTTTCCCGCTGCATATTGGGTTCCAAGGTCATCCCAGTTTAGGAAATGTGACTCTTTCCTGGACAAGTCACAAATCTTAAACTGCGTTTATCTCATGTTGATGTTTAAGACAATGTTTTATGTTATAATGTTGTAAGTTTTTAAGACAATGGTATGTTACTCTGGTTTTAAAACTAAATTAAACGGATGATCTTGCATGTTTCTATTTCATATAGCTTTGTTATGATTAAGCTATGGTATTAAGAAGTCACACCAAAAATTTACCACGCTTCCGCAAAGCCAGGGTGTGACAGCTTGGTATCAGAGCTCTGATCATAGCGAACTAGGATTCCTTCTCGAGTCTAGACTATGATCACTAGGGCTCTCACGAAAACATTTTTCTGCATACCACTTAAGTCCAGATCCAAAACTTTTTACAAACAAATGTTGAGCACATTTTATTATTTATAGGCTCAGTCTGGAAAGGGCTGAGGCTCGGTCTGAGAGGCCGAGGCTCGGTCTGAGAGGCCGAGGCTCGGTCTGAGAGATCGAGGATTAATTGGCTAGTGGGACTAGGAGGATTGGCTAGTGGGACTAGGAGGATTGGCTAGTGGGACTAGGAAGAGTAGGCTCAGTTTGGAGACTGAGGCTCGGTGTTGGAGACCGAGGCTCGATCTGAGAGGTCGAGGTAGTTGATAGAGCAGTCTAGGAGACTGGGAGGCTAGTGGGACTAGGAGAATTATGTGATATCTTACTTGGTGACTTATGTGATTATCTGATTATATGACTGATTATTTGAGCATATTTGTGTTTATGTTACAGACTCATGGATTCAGCCAGTACTGGCGTTTCGGACACCACTGGACCCATACCTATAGTATCTGATGACCTCACATCCTCCGAGCACGAGGTGCACACATCTGACTATACCAGTACTGACGAGGACGATTTCCAGCCCTTCGCACTACCCGATGGTGCTGATGAGCATGCAGATGACCCTCCCGCTGAGTACCTACCTCTAGTAGAGATTCCGGCTCCTATACCCTTAGCCGTTTATCCAGCATATGATTTCCTTCTTGACGCCGAGGCTGATGGCGATATTGACCTGTTTGAGGATGAGCCTTTTGAGGATGAGATCCAGGGCGAGGCCCTTCTTCCTGCGGACGATCTTTTGATGATCGCTGACGTTCCCGCTGAGGATTCGCCAGCACATTCTCCTGTCCCAGACTCCTTCGAGTCTGTGGCATCCGCACCTTCTCACACATTGAGCGCACAGCACTTTGCGCACGATTCTGATCCTGACCAGGCATCCTCTGTTGCACCCATTCCCAGTTTTGAGTTTGACCATGATGACATAGAGGATTCTGACCCTATCTTTCCCCCGGGATACGACCCGGATCGCGATATCGAGTTTATACCTATGGATCAGCCCATGGAGGATCCAGCTGACCCAGTAGACCCTGTCGACCCAGAGTTTGACTTCGAGATGGCTTTCGATGACCCTGAGCCTGTCGTCGCTCCTGAGCAGGCAGCCGCTCTAGACCCCGTACTTGAGCATGACCCCGTACATGCTGGCATCCCTTTTGCGCCTGTTATAGCAGACCCACATGTTGATGATCTCCCCGTGTATGTTCCTTTGTTAGAGGGCGACCATGTTATTGTTGATCCTGTTGTTCCTCTGCCTGTTGTTGATATACCTGTTGACCATCCTGTTGAGCACATTGCACCTGTTCACCCTTTTGTTGCACCTGATCCCGTTCCCCTAGAGCCCGAGCATGCACTGTTCGCGACACACATGGATCCACCAGATGAGCATGCACAGCACGGTTGGATACCTGCTGATGAGGATGTTCCACCATTTCCCCCTCAGATCCCTGTTACACGACATGCTGATTTTTCTTTTCAGGTTCCTCAGTTTGTACCTCCAGCGAGGGTTGGAGAGGGTTCTTCAGCCCATCCTTTTGGGCATGTACCGATGTCTATCCCTTTTATGCCCCAGATGTCATCTGTTCCACCCTCTGTTGCTCCATTTCACGTGGCACCTTTCGACCCCACCAGAGAGCCGTTTCTTTGGGCACCAGACTCTGGTATGCCACCTACTGACCCCTACCATTCTTTCCACAGGGGGTATACTATCGAGGACGTCTTGATGTCCTTTGTCGCCCAGCACGAGTCGCACACGCAGCGCATCCAGGAGCTTGAGAGAGCTCAGCTGCCACCATGCCAGTGTCATGGTCGGACACACTCCCCTCTGCAGCCATTTCGACCGTTACCCCCAGATTATGCTGCCCGTCTCTTTACACTAGAGCAGCAGGTTGCTTCTATCATTCGTACTCAGCAGGCTATGGAGGCGGACTGGCTCCAGTTACGTCGTTTGTTTTACACCCACTTTCCCCCTCCTCCACCACCATCTGTATAGAGCTCATCAGTACTGTTTGGGTAGGCGAGGATGAGAAGACGGCGATTGTTGGACTGCACAGCATTTTTGGAGACTACATCTGATTCTGACTTTTGTTGACATGTATTTGACATTGACATGATATAGTTTTTGGACAGGGGTGATGTAGCCCCTAGTTGATTGATGATTGTGTGATACAGGGATGTACTGATACACTTACTATGTGGTCTCGATATATGGCAATCGCAGTATTCTCATCATATTTGATTCGCTTGATTGCTTATTTGTATTTTTATGACATGGGATGTTGTGTGATTGGTATTTGTGATGTATTGATAACATGAGATGTTATGTGATTATACTATTACTATCATTATATACGTACACTACATTATGACCTGACTTACGTATTATAACATCGGAGCTTTACTATGGCCTGACCAACTTAAACCATCTTTTAGAAGATGCCGCCAAGACGTGAGACACGCATGCCTACTAATGAGGCAGAGCTCCAGCAGATTATTGCTGCTGCCATAGCACAGTATGCAGCATCTCAGCCCGGAACGAGCGGAAGTATTAACCAGGGCAATAACAATCCACCTCACGGTAATACCTAAGTCATTAAGACATACCGTGACCTAATTGGATATCTTTAGCGATGATGCTAATGCCATTCATATGTTATAACGTATGTGCAGGGTGCACCTACAAGCAGTTCTTAGACTGCAAGCCCGTAAACTTTGATGGCACAGGAGGTGCTGTCGCCTTTGTTCGTTGGGCTGAGAAAACCGAATCTGTTCTATGCATGAGCAAGTGCGCGCTGGATCAGCAAGTCACCTATATCTCAGGGCTGTTTCTAGATGGAGCCCTATCCTGGTGGAATCTACAAGTACAGACACTAGGCGAAGCTGCTGCCTACGCGCTGACCTGGACCGAACTAAAGGAACTCATGCGCAAAAAGTACTGTTCCCGCGCAGAAATCCAGCGATTGGAGACCGAGTTCTGGCACTTGAAAATGGACGGTCCAAAGGTAGCAGAATACGTTCAAAGATTCCATGACTTATCTCAAGTGGTTCCTTACATGGTTACACCAGAATACAAGCGAATCGAGCGCTTCATTTGGGGATTAGCTCCTCAAATCATAAGCATGGTGACCTCATCTAAGCCTGCAACCATTACTGAGGCGATTGATTTGAGCATAGCTCTCACTGAGGAAGCGATCCGCCTAAACAAGTTTGATGAGATCAAGAAAAAGAAGACAGAGACTCATGTCGAGTCATCAGGAGGTAACAAACGGAAGTTCTCAAACTTCAAGCAGGGCGCCAGTGTGGCGGTTAAGAAAGGAGGATCAGACACACCAGCTCAGGTTACAGCTGGTAGAGGGAAGAAAGGAAAAGGGTACATGGGCACCCAACCCAAGTGCAACGTCTGCCAACGCCACCATTCTGGTCATTGCGGGTCAAAAGTATGCGAAGCATGTGGGAAACGTGGCCACTCGAAGGACACTTGTTGGGCCACTGCTGGTCAGGGAGGCCAGGGAGGATTCGGAAACAGAAATTACAACCGGGGTGGGAATGGAAATCGCCCACATGGAAACTATGGAGGTAACGATAATCGAGGCAACAATGCTAGCCAAGCGGGCATTGTGAATCATAATCAGAGGAATGACCAAGCTGGTGGAAACGGGCAAAGACTTGGGTGTTTTCACTGCGGTGATATCGGGCATTTTAAGAAGAACTGCCCAGACTTAAACCAAGCCCGTGGAAGAGTGTTCCAACTCGAAGCAAGGGAAGTGCGCCAGGATCCCAATGTTGTTACTGGTACGTTCCCTGTGAATCAACGCTATGCATCCGTTTTATTTGATACTGGTGCCGATTATAGCTTCGTGTCGCTAGAATTTAAGAATATGCTTGGTCTAGCCGCTAATAAGTTAGATATTCCCTACTCGATCGAATTGGCCAATGGGAAGTTAGTAGAAGCCAATGAAGTTATTAGAGGTTGTGTGATCGAATTAGGAGAGCGTGAGTTCGCTCTAGATCTACTACCAGTCCAGTTGGGAAGCTTCGATGTGGTGGTAGGAATGGATTGGTTATCAGGCAACAAAGCAGAGATAGTTTGTCATGAGAAGGTTGTTCGTATCCCAATCGATGATGGTGAGACCATTGTTGTTCATGGAGAAAAGCGTGAGACGCCGTTGAGGATTATCAGCTGCTTGAAGGCAAGGAAGTGTTTGCAGAAAGGATGTGTTGCCTTCCTGGCACACATTGTGGATAAGAAGGCTGCTGAGCCAAGAATCGAAGACATCCCTGTCGTAAGGGAGTATCCAGAAGTCTTCCCAGAAGACTTGCCTGGACTGCCACCTCAGAGACAAGTAGAGTTTCACATTGACTTAGTTCCAGGCGCCGCGCCTGTGGCTAAGGCACCCTATAGACTTGCTCCGTCTGAGATGCAAGAATTGTCGACGCAACTTCAAGAGTTGTTAGACAAGGGATTTATCCGACCAAGCTTCTCGCCTTGGGGAGCTCCGGTCCTGTTTGTCAAAAAGAAGGACGGTAGTTTCCGTATGTGCATCGACTACCGGGAGCTGAACAAGCTGACGATCAAGAATAGGTATCCTCTGCCAAGAATTGATGATCTGTTCGACCAACTTCAAGGTTCCAGCTTTTATTCAAAGATCGATCTTCGATCTGGATACCATCAGTTAAAGATACAAGAGGAAAGCATTCCGAAGACAGCCTTCAGAACTCGTTATGGACACTACGAGTTCCTCGTTATGCCATTTGGTTTGACAAACGCACCCGCGGTATTCATGGATCTAATGAATAGAGTTTGCAAGCCGTACTTGGATAAGTTCGTGATTGTATTCATCGATGACATTTTAATTTATTCAAAGACGAAGGCTGAACACGAGCAGCATCTTAGAGCCATTCTAGAGCTGCTGAAGAAGGAACAGCTGTATGCCAAATTCTCTAAGTGCGAGTTTTGGCTACGAGAGGTGCAATTCCTTGGGCACGTGGTAAATGGAGATGGAATCCACGTGGATTGTGACACCCGTGTCACTGCGACCATCAAACAAATGCCAAACCAATGAAATATTGTATTTCATACTTGGGATTTGTAAAAATATGTGTATCAATTGCACATATCGACTCTTGTTTCGATTTCAAGCTCTAAATCGCTTTCTGGAAGGTTATACACGCACTGATGCGTAAATATAACCAGTTTAATGCAACGAACACTCCGGAATAGTGAAATAGGCTTAACATACCTTAAATAACCTTTACATAACTTATATATAAGTTTTGGAAGGTTTGGTGTGGTGAGATCAAGTTTAATCGCTTACAGGGACTAAAGTTGACAAACTGCGAAAGTATGCCAATTTGAACTGTAACAGACATTCCGGACATGACCATAAGTTAAACACACCATAAATATCCTTTACATAGCTTAGAAATAGGCTTTAATGGGTTCGGTGTGCTAAAATAAACTTTTGGGTCAATCAGGGACTAAAAGTGTCAAAAAGTGCACAAGTTTGCATTTTCGCGCATAACTTACGTTCTGAATACATCCGGACATCCAAAAATTTATGTAAGCACTAAAATAATTTATTTTAGTGTTCGCCATAAGAAAAATCCATTCGTCGCGTCATTTGGTTCGTTTTTCGCATTCGAGACCAGATTCGATGTATTAGCCGTTGTTTAATTCACAACCACACATTCTAAACTTGCTTAGTCAGCGGATAAGGATGGAATTTTGGTACCATAACTTTGCAACACATGTATGGATGGAATTTAAACACCTAAACACCATAACTTTGCAACACATGTATGGATGGAATTTAAACATCTAAATACCATAACTTTGCAACACATGTACGGATGGGATTAAGGCACGTTTTCCATGAAACGATCTTAACGGTTCGGGTATTCCTATAAATACCCCATACCCCCCATTGCTAAAATCACTAGAAACTTGATTTGAGAAACTCTAAGTTGAAACATTTGTTTCATACCTGAGATTTTTGAATCGAGTTTAGCATTCGGGGACCCTTCGTAAGTATTCTTTCGTTCTTTTCCTTATTTTATTGCTTTTCGAGTCAGAAAGTCAAACTTTGTTTGACTTTCAGCGTTGACCAGTAATGGTCAATGCGAAGTTCGTTTGAACTTCGCAACGTGAGTGTAATCACGTTGGTCATAGTCCCTTGGGACTATGCCCACTGATTACCACGTTGTCTAGGGTCGTAGGGTAGGCGATCTAATAAATCGCCTATACCTTCGAACCCGACCCAGTTTGGTCGATCATTAGGATCCGACCAAATACATTAGGTGACCCTAGTATAGGGCATAACCTTCTGAGGTTATACCCTATGGTCACATCGTTTAAGTAGTTGTATGATAGGTAGTTTATATTCCTTAGGTAAATTACCAGAATACCCTTTTCATGTATAATTGGTAATTAAGCATATGTAACCTAAACCTTTGTCACATAACTGATTATGTAATATGTTTAGGCATATAACACTTGTCATAGGGCTAGTTAGGCGGTCCGAACACGTTTCACGCGAACGACGCGTTAAAGTAGCATAAGCTACCTAAACGGGTCGTAATGGGTCGTAGACACTTAGGTTAAGTTTCATTTAGTATGTAGGCTTTGTTAAACCAAATGACACGAGTCTCTACACTCGTTTGGTTTACAAACCCTAATGCTACCCAATCTTCCGATCTAGGTCCGGTTTATTAACATAGTTACCTATACTAGGTGCCGTTTGATATCCGCGATCTCTAGCATTGTTTAGTTGTCACTCCAGAACTACTGAGCAATCTCAGGTGAGTACATAGACCCCTCTTTTACTGTTTTCCAAACTGTTTTGGGGTGGAACACATGTGCCTACTTGTTACTTTCATGCTTTCCTGTTTTAACATCATATACTGCTATGTTCGTTAGTACATTATAGTACATGATTTTATGACATTTCATGCTAGGTGTGCCCAATTGTGTGCATTACTTAGTACATCGTTTTACATGACATTTTGACATAGACATTTGACATAGACATTTCGGCATAGACATTTTAACATGATTGACATTTGATCATGCATTTCCCACAAAACATAACTTTGATTTAAACCAAGATTTACTTCAATACTTTGTTTTTGTGCATATGGTTTAGTTGAGACATTTCACTTGCCATACATGACATCTTGACATAGACATTTTGATATGATTTACATCTTGACATGAACACTTTGACATATTACCCAATACATTTGACAATTGATTTAAACATAGACTTCTTACATTGGTTGGTTTGGTTTGATTAAGTGATTAAGTAACGATGCGTGTGTAATATGATACAAGCATGGTGGATACGCCGCTGGTACTTCCTATATATAAGTGTTTGTATGGTATTACATATCATAGCGTTATTTGAATCATTTCAGTTTGAGACATAGAACATTTTATACAAATAACATACTTTTCACAAGACATTGAGTTATAAACAATTTATCTTATACAAACACATTTTTACATGGTTATTCATTTAACCATACACTATTCACTTATTTATACATATCATCTGATCTTATCGTTTTTCAATTGATTTACAAGACAAAGCAAATTACAAGGTTCATGACTAAACATTTTCTCAAACATAAGTCATGAAACCTATTTTCACAAAACCTATGTATCTCACAGGCATTTTTATGCTGACGTACCTATTTTCACATGTGTTTTTCAGGAACTGTTGCATAAGATGATCAAGATACACATAGGCAGACTTGGGCTTTAGTGATAATAAAAGATGCAAGACTAGTTAATTATGTTGTATTTCTTGTTTGTTAAGACATTGTAACACTTTTTACCAATAAAACGAAACTTCAATTGCCATGGATTTGAAACAATTAATTCTGTTACAACACTCCCCGACATTTCCGCCACGTTTTGTATGTTCCACGTGGTCGGGGTGTGACATGGATCCCACCAAGATCGAGGCGATCAAGGATTGGGAAACGCCAAAGTCGCCAACCGAGATTCGGCAATTCTTGGGTTTGGCTGGCTATTACCGAAGGTTCATTGAGGATTTTTCAAAAATCGCTCAACCTTTGACGCTCCTCACCCAGAAGGATAAGACGTTTGATTGGGGAATCAAGCAGGAGGAAGCCTTCCAGATATTGAAGGATAAGCTCTGCAACGCGCCTATCTTAGCTCTACCAGAAGGTACTGATGATTTTGTGGTATACTGCGACGCATCGCGCCAAGGATTGGGTTGCGTGTTGATGCAACGCCAGAAGGTTATTGCTTACGCATCGCGTCAGTTGAAAGTGCACGAAAAGAACTATACCACACACGATTTAGAGCTTGGCGCAGTGGTTTTTGCTTTAAAGATCTGGAGACACTACCTTTATGGTACGAAGTGTACAATCTTCACGGATCACAAGAGCCTACAACATATATTCAACCAGAAGGAGTTGAATATGAGGCAAAGACGATGGGTCGAATTGTTGAACGACTACGACTGCGAGATAAAGTATCATCCAGGGAAGGTGAATGTAGTTGCCGACGCCTTAAGTCGTAAAGAGAGAATCAAGCCCATAAGGGTTAGGGCTTTGGAAATGATTGTCCGAACCGATCTTTCCTTGCGCATTCGTGCCGCGCAGAAGGAAGCTCTCAAGGAAGGAACCCTTGAAGAGGAATATCTCCGTGGGATGGAGAAACTTTTGGTACCAAACGAGGAAGGGACGTTATGTTTTGAGAAAAGGATTTGGATTCCTCTGTTTGGTGGGTTAAGGAAAGTTATCTTTGATGAAGCTCACAAGTCACGGTACTCTATCCACCCTGGATCGGATAAGATGTACCAGGATCTCAAAGATTATTATTGGTGGCCTAGGATGAAAGGCGATGTTGCTGTGTACGTGAGCAAATGTTTAACGTGCGCTAAGGTTAAAGCGGAATACCAGAAGCCTTCAGGACTTCTGCAACAGCCTGAAATTCCCAAGTGGAAATGGGAACAAATCTCCATGGATTTTATTACAAAATTGCCAAGGACGCCAAGAGGCCACGATATGATTTGGGTGATAGTTGACCGCCTAACAAAGTCCGCACACTTTCTGCCAATCAAGGAGAAAGACAGTACTAGTAAACTTGCGGAAATTTACATGAGAGAGATTGTCGCACGCCATGGAGTACCTCTCTCGATCATCTCTAATAGAGACGGAAGGTTTGTGTCTAGGATATGGCAATCCTTCCAAGAAGCGTTTGGATCCCAATTGAATCTGAGCACTGCATTTCATCCGCAAACTAACGGCCAGAGCGAGCGAACGATACAGACTTTGGAAGACATGCTGAGAGCGTGTGTTATGGATTTAGGCGGTAGCTGGGATAAGCATTTACCTTTGGTCGAATTTTCGTACAACAACAGCTACCACACCAGTATTGGTGTCGCGCCATTCGAAGCCCTTTACGGACGCAAGTGCCGATCACCTCTATGTTGGGTTGACGCAGGTGATAGGCAACTCGCTGGTCCCGAGATCGTCCAAGAGACGACAGACAAGATCGCGCAGATTCTTAAACACATCGAAGCAGCTCGCCACAGACAGAAGGCCTATGCGGATCCAAACCGGAAACATGTGGATTTCCAAGTTGGAGAAATGGTTTTATTGAAGGTATCACCCTGGAAGGGGGTGGCACGCTTTGGGAAGCGTGGGAAGTTAAATCCGCGCTACATTGGTCCCTTCAGGATTCTGGAAAGGATAGGACTAGTAGCATACAAGTTGGACCTACCTGCTGAACTGAATGGTGTTCACGATACATTTCATGTATCCAATCTAAAGAAAAGTCCAACTCAAGTTGACGTTGCCATTCCCACCGACGAGATTCATGTTGACGACACGCTCCACTTCGTTGAAGAACCTGTTGAGGTCACAGATTGGAAAGTTAACAAGACCCGCCGGAGCAGTGTCAAGCTCGTCAAAGTTCGTTGGAATGCCAGACATGGTCCTGAGTTCACCTGGGAGCGTGAGGACCGGATGAAAGAAAAATACCCCCACCTTTTTCCTAAGAACCCTGCATCTAGTAGCAGAACTTAAATTTCGGGACGAAATTTATTTAACGGGGGGAGAATGTGACAACCCGCATTAAACCAGGTATCCGTACGACTTAATTAATGATTAATTACTGCTTAATTACTGTGCTTGATTGAACTAGCTGATGAACTGCTACTTGATATCTGATACATGTACTTACTTGCATCATACTCTGCTTATCGTCACTACATTATTTACATGCTAAACCCTAGTGACAAACATGATGCACAAAAAGCACAGTAGCACTATCACGGATAACCTACTGAACATGCTGATAAAGCCAGCATCAGGCAAACACTGCCTCTAAGGCCTGTAAGAGCCTGAGATGTTTTGCTACACTAGCAGTGAGTGTAGGGATATAAGGGTTGTGGAACTGCGTCTCTAGGAATAAGTTACAATGACTGGATGTGCCTAAAACGTACTCTAAGTACAAAACACAGCACTTTAATAAATAATCCAGCTTCTAGCTGACTAGTAAAGTGCCAAAACATGGGGAAAATAACACTAGACACTTTCCAAAGTGTCAGGAATAAATTGTGTCACTAAAAAGAATAATAACGACACTTTAAAGCTTTATTAAGCGCTTTAACGGATTACTATCCAACCGAACAACCGGACTTTACCCGGAACATGAAAATATTGTTATTTTCACTATTTATATTTTTCTGAGCCAGTTAGGGTCCCTGATTACCCTAACACCCGCCGTAACGCATAACACACAAGTAACCAAGTTAATTACTTAACTTACCCTAACTATTTAACTAATGGCTAGTTAAAATCGAACCAAGGGACCCCCCCCCCCCCCCCAACCGAATCGGTCACCTAGGGGACACCCCCATGTACTTGTTGATTTGCTAAATCTTCTATGCTTAGTATCTAGCCTACATAATTACCATTGGTTAATATACACTAACTTTGTCTATAAGTTAACACTTAAACATTAGAGATCATTATCACAACACAACACCACAACAAACTCTCTCCCTCTTGCTCTACCATTCTCGGCCGAACACCCCTCTTACATCCATCATACTTTCGGTTCTTGATCATCACATTCCATCATCATACAAGTGTTAGAGGTCTCGAATAAGGAGTCTTGGAGCAAGCGGAACACGGAGGACCTCTTTCTTTGGCTTTTATCCACCTCTTTTGCGCATAGATTCTTCCCTAGCCTCGAGCTAGAGGTATAATACTTAAAACTCGTATTTGAACTATTCTAGAGTGGTTAAAAGGATTTGTATCGGTTAAATCTCGTTAAAATGCAATATGATGCACAAAAGTCTACTTAAAACACTAAAAATGGTGGTTAATAGCATATATGTTGTGTAAAAGTTGTAGTATTCGAAATGTGTGATTATTTAGACCCGATCTATGATGTGGTAGCTCGGATCATCGTTTAACCCGGTTTGGTAAGATCATGGATCTTAACATAAGCTTGTTTTAAATGATACGAGGGTTAAAAGATGAAACTCTACCACACATGAAACACGAACTTGTGTAAAAGTGTTTTGACTTGTACAATAGTGATTAAAACTAGTAGATCTACGTATCTACAACCGGTATTTTCAAAGAACCACGTATCAAGAAAATCATGTATTTTAAAAGATGGACCTTACACTAACAAGCATGATTTTTATGAACCACAGGTGTGAAAACACTTGTGAAATGAAAAGATCCGACAAGGAACTAGTTTTGTCAAATGTTACTAGAAGTTGTAAAGATGAATTTTCTCTAAAAGCAAGGTTTTTACAAAACCAGATTATTTACACAAAAGATCCATTAAAAGTAAAGAGATTTACTACGTATTTTTAGACAAACCACAAGTTCGTATAATTTTTGCGATTTAATCTATCTTTGACTAGTAAAATGTTGAAGAGTTGTTTGATAATGTTGAGAACATTGGTTGATTTGATTTGTTAAAGAAAATGATACGCTTGAAAGCGTGGCCACCTCCAGTTACAGAGGAAACTCTGGCGAAATTTTTCTAAAAACCTAACACTTAAAACTATTTACACTACAAGTGTTAGAATCATGTTTGACATGTTTTCGAGACATAAATTTCGCCATGACTTTATTTACTAAATATTCGGAGGTGGGATTTTCACAAAAGTTAACGTGATAAGTATATATATTTTCACACACTGTTTATGACTATTTTGTGAAATACATAAATATTATTTTTAGAGTAAAAATAATATTTACGAACGTTAACGAATCCAAAATAATACGAACGCTTTCACCATAAATATATAAGTTACACCGGTAAGTATTTTACCACTCGATTGTTAAAACGTAACTTACGCACTTACGAAATATTTATGAACGCGTATTTTAACAACGTATTATTGGAGAAAAATTATGTGAAATGAAAATATAATATTTTTGAGAAAAATACTTATATTTTGGAATTGGAAAGGTATATATATTAAGTGAGACTTAATGATATAATTTGAACGCACATGTATTGAATCCCCCATCCTTGGGAAGGAAATTAACTACCAAGTATGTACAGAACGTAAACACGAAATAGTTGTCTAACTATTTCCCAAAAGATTTAACTATAAAGCTAAGGCACGGCCGTCCGTCTAATAGAATTAGCACTTGTAGGTCGTCGCACAGCTTTCTGATTTGGAGATACTTGGTAGAGACGCTTCACTGTGAGTTCATGTCCCCCTTTTCTCCAACTGTTTTCAGTTTTTCTTAACTGCGGGGGTGAAATACATGTTACTTTGTTTACAAGTACTATTATACACGGTATGTTAACGTAAGGAGGTTTACTACTTAGATCATGTGAATGGGTAGGCAGAACACCGAGGGACAGTAGCGGTAGATCTATCTGGGTGTAGCGAGCCCAACTCTAGGCCCAACAGAACGGACCTCTAAGAGGACCAACAGAACGGACCTTGAGTGACTTTGTGCCCGACGCATAAATCGGCTAGGTTGAGTCTTCCTACTTGCATTTCACAACATGCTAATGGCCTTGCAAACCATTGGTGATCTCTTTTCCTTACACTGCTACATACCAAGAAACTTTTATACTTACAAGTGTTTTACATACTCACTTGCACATGAACTCGCTCAACATTATTGTTGATTTTTCAACTTACATGTATTTCAGGAAATTAACAGGATCTGGCACGGTATGACGTGTTTTCCCGCTGCATATTGGGTTCCAAGGTCATCCCAGTTTAGGAAATGTGACTCTTTCCTGGACAAGTCACAAATCTTAAACTGCGTTTATCTCATGTTGATGTTTAAGACAATGTTTTATGTTATAATGTTGTAAGTTTTTAAGACAATGGTATGTTACTCTGGTTTTAAAACTAAATTAAACGGATGATCTTGCATGTTTCTATTTCATATAGCTTTGTTATGATTAAGCTATGGTATTAAGAAGTCACACCAAAAATTTACCACGCTTCCGCAAAGCCAGGGTGTGACAGCTTGGTATCAGAGCTCTGATCATAGCGAACTAGGATTCCTTCTCGAGTCTAGACTATGATCACTAGGGCTCTCACGAAAACATTTTTCTGCATACCACTTAAGTCCAGATCCAAAACTTTTTACAAACAAATGTTGAGCACATTTTATTATTTATAGGCTCAGTCTGGAAAGGGCTGAGGCTCGGTCTGAGAGGCCGAGGCTCGGTCTGAGAGGCCGAGGCTCGGTCTGAGAGATCGAGGATTAATTGGCTAGTGGGACTAGGAGGATTGGCTAGTGGGACTAGGAGGATTGGCTAGTGGGACTAGGAAGAGTAGGCTCAGTTTGGAGACTGAGGCTCGGTGTTGGAGACCGAGGCTCGATCTGAGAGGTCGAGGTAGTTGATAGAGCAGTCTAGGAGACTGGGAGGCTAGTGGGACTAGGAGAATTATGTGATATCTTACTTGGTGACTTATGTGATTATCTGATTATATGACTGATTATTTGAGCATATTTGTGTTTATGTTACAGACTCATGGATTCAGCCAGTACTGGCGTTTCGGACACCACTGGACCCATACCTATAGTATCTGATGACCTCACATCCTCCGAGCACGAGGTGCACACATCTGACTATACCAGTACTGACGAGGACGATTTCCAGCCCTTCGCACTACCCGATGGTGCTGATGAGCATGCAGATGACCCTCCCGCTGAGTACCTACCTCTAGTAGAGATTCCGGCTCCTATACCCTTAGCCGTTTATCCAGCATATGATTTCCTTCTTGACGCCGAGGCTGATGGCGATATTGACCTGTTTGAGGATGAGCCTTTTGAGGATGAGATCCAGGGCGAGGCCCTTCTTCCTGCGGACGATCTTTTGATGATCGCTGACGTTCCCGCTGAGGATTCGCCAGCACATTCTCCTGTCCCAGACTCCTTCGAGTCTGTGGCATCCGCACCTTCTCACACATTGAGCGCACAGCACTTTGCGCACGATTCTGATCCTGACCAGGCATCCTCTGTTGCACCCATTCCCAGTTTTGAGTTTGACCATGATGACATAGAGGATTCTGACCCTATCTTTCCCCCGGGATACGACCCGGATCGCGATATCGAGTTTATACCTATGGATCAGCCCATGGAGGATCCAGCTGACCCAGTAGACCCTGTCGACCCAGAGTTTGACTTCGAGATGGCTTTCGATGACCCTGAGCCTGTCGTCGCTCCTGAGCAGGCAGCCGCTCTAGACCCCGTACTTGAGCATGACCCCGTACATGCTGGCATCCCTTTTGCGCCTGTTATAGCAGACCCACATGTTGATGATCTCCCCGTGTATGTTCCTTTGTTAGAGGGCGACCATGTTATTGTTGATCCTGTTGTTCCTCTGCCTGTTGTTGATATACCTGTTGACCATCCTGTTGAGCACATTGCACCTGTTCACCCTTTTGTTGCACCTGATCCCGTTCCCCTAGAGCCCGAGCATGCACTGTTCGCGACACACATGGATCCACCAGATGAGCATGCACAGCACGGTTGGATACCTGCTGATGAGGATGTTCCACCATTTCCCCCTCAGATCCCTGTTACACGACATGCTGATTTTTCTTTTCAGGTTCCTCAGTTTGTACCTCCAGCGAGGGTTGGAGAGGGTTCTTCAGCCCATCCTTTTGGGCATGTACCGATGTCTATCCCTTTTATGCCCCAGATGTCATCTGTTCCACCCTCTGTTGCTCCATTTCACGTGGCACCTTTCGACCCCACCAGAGAGCCGTTTCTTTGGGCACCAGACTCTGGTATGCCACCTACTGACCCCTACCATTCTTTCCACAGGGGGTATACTATCGAGGACGTCTTGATGTCCTTTGTCGCCCAGCACGAGTCGCACACGCAGCGCATCCAGGAGCTTGAGAGAACTCAGCTGCCACCATGCCAGTGTCATGGTCGGACACACTCCCCTCTGCAGCCATTTCGACCGTTACCCCCAGATTATGCTGCCCGTCTCTTTACACTAGAGCAGCAGGTTGCTTCTATCATTCGTACTCAGCAGGCTATGGAGGCGGACTGGCTCCAGTTACGTCGTTTGTTTTACACCCACTTTAAGGTAGAAAAATTAGCCCGGATCTATACCGACGAAATCATATGCCGACACGGGACGCCTCGTGATATCATCTCTGACCGCAATGGTCGGTTTACCTCGCGTCTTTGGGAAATGTTTCATGTCACACCCCAACCGATGGCGGAATCATCAGGGCGAAGCACTGAGCGAAACAAGTTGTTCAAGAGAATCCACATCAACTATTAATTTACCAAATCTTTAATGTTAATATCCCATACTACTAACAGATAAAGCAACCATAGTTATTACAGATAATTGTCTCAAAAACAAGCAAACTATTCTGACAACTTAGATTTTATTATATTTGTTTCTAGACTCCATCCTAGCTTGATTTCCAGCAGTAAACACAACATCCTAAACACCCGTAACATACGTTAAAATAGAGGTCAATACACATATTATAAAGGTGAGCATACAAGTTTAATAGTAATAATAGAGTTCGAAAGCGTTTACGCATAACCAGCATGTAACATGTATAGTGTGAAGCTAGTAGGTTATCAACAATGAAATATGCACAGACTAGACTGCAAGTTGTAGAATGCGCAACACATATCACCACTGTGACACGTGAAGAAGTAACCTTAACAACCCATGTCCACGACAGGTGCTGAGTCCAAACAAATAGTACTATCGTTGCTAAGGCGTCAGGCAACAATCACTGTGTTAACATAACATACAAGCATTCATCGAGTAACAAGTAGCATGCAATAACGATCAGCGTATAAATAGTGTTTGCGTTGTGTGTCGATGTGATTTAGAATAAGTAACGTATGTAACACCCAAAAGTGCTTAAAGCAAAAAGGGATCGAGTATACTCACAGCGATGTGAGCTAAATGGATTGAAGGGAGCGCTAGAGTGAGCCTAATTACGGAACAAGTACATAAGTGGTGAGCGGCGTGTAAAACGATGCAAGTAAAGCAAGTGACGAGTGGTCATCCGTTCGGGATGGATGTGTTTGTGTATGATGGCTTTGAAGTTTTCGTTGTAGTATTTAAAATAAGAGAAGTATCTCTACCTTTAAGATCATTCGATCAAACCGCAGTTCGATCGGATGGCGATCCATCCGACGAGGTATTCCTCAGAGAACAAGTTCACAGCAGGATTGTCATTCGATCGGATGGTCTACCGATCGGATGGAAATCCGTTATAAACTGATGATCTTTGAAGTTATAAAAAGTTTAAGTGTTGGAGTCCAAGTGCAATCCGATTGGATTGCGATTCGATCGGATGGTAATCCGATTGGACGGCAATCCGTCCCGCGATCTGATCATTTTGCAAACTTGAAAGTGTGATAAGTTTTGGAAGTTTTGCAGTTTGCTCAAGATGGTATGACAACGTGTAAAACAACAAAAACTCCCTCAGACCCAGGTTACCCGATCGAACGGGAATCACCCAATCCGATCTCTTAACTGTTCATGAGGGTTGGTTTCATGTTCAACCCGAAGTCGGTTGTCTCGTTGATAGAAATCAAATCTTGAACCAACACTTTACTAGAAACGAGTAGAAGGTTTGAACGAGGCCCAATTCTATCGGTTTTGAGTGCATTGAGTGTAAAAGAGTTGAAAGAAAGTTGGAAAATCATATTTCAATCCTTTTATCTCTGAAAATGTTTATATATAGGTGAAAATAGTGTTAAATCATATGGAAATCCTTAAAATCTAAGTTGTTCTTGGTGGAATGAAGCCAAATCTTGAAGTTCATAAGAACTCCATGATGACATCACCCTAGAACACCTCAAATCCACTTATTTCACGTTTAAAAGTTAAAATTCAAAGGTGAAAATGATGAAGAAGTGCGTGTAGATCATAGAAGTACAAGATTTGAGGTAGAAACTTACAAGAATCGCGAGAAATCAAGAGGAAAGTGGGTTGGAGTGTCTGGTCGAACGAGTGGAGCTGTCACATCACTAGGGTTTCCAAAAGAGGAAAGAGCACACATAGTTACGGATCGGATGGCCATCCGATCGAATGGTCATCCGATCGAATTGTCATCCGTTCGGATGACCGTTCGATCGAATGGTTATTCGATCGAGTGGCTCCGACGAGTCGGTTTTCGTTTCATGCATTGAGCGTTGCGATGCGTTTCGAGTAAGCGTTGCGATAGTATTACCCATTAGTTACTCAAATAACCTAACTACTAGATATCTCAAAACTAATGCGTACATCTCGAGTTGCGATGAGATTGCATTGCGATAGAGTTGCGATTGCGATTAAACATCTCAACATAAACATATCATGCACAAGTAACACATAATGGCACACACACGTAAAACAATATCCAGAACACATAATTCGTATTACGATGCGATTATCGATAAGTCGAGTACCGATTAACTTCGATTAATTTGCGACTTATTAACATGTATTCTTGTTGGTGCATATTACGAACGTCGGCCAATGTGCGAATAGTTAGATAGAGCGTGTGTTGAATATTGTATAGAATAGAGATAGTTGGACGCGGTTCGTTAATGTAAAAGTCCATCCAGCCGGATGGCAATCCGAACAGATGGACACATGTGTGGATGTCTATAAATAGGGACCTTGGGGTTCCATTTGGACTAATCTTTTGGTTCCAGAGGGGACATGTTGTCCAACTGGTCTCGCGGTGCTGTAACAGTGAATAATCAATAGAGACCAGATTGAAATTGACTGCTCGGTGTTCTATCTATCTTCTACTCCTTTCTTAGTCATAATAATCACACCGAACACGTCGTTTTGGGACCGAAGCTCCGTCAAACTCGCCGGATCCTGGAATCACAATTGGTATCAAAGCTACGGTACCGATTTAATCGATCTGACAATCGGTTAAATCACCCAAAGCTCATCAATTTTGGGTTAAACGGGAGTTTTAACGTTAAACAGAGAAAATCATCAAAATAAAGGTCAATTCACGGATGGATTTTGGAATTGAAGACATCATTCTGTTTGGAATTGACTCACGAACAATCCTGTGAAGTTTCATCATCAAATTCACAGTATTAAAGATTCTGGATTGAAAAAACGTGATTTGGAGTGTTCTTGAGCTGTTAGAACTTATCCAATCGGATGGCAATCCGTTCGGATGACCATCCGATCCATGTCAATATTGGTGTTTGAAGATCAGTTGGTTTTTTCACTCGAATGAGCATCCGATCGGACGACCCTCCGATCCACAAACACAAATTTGTCCAAGTTGCTGTTCGATCGAATGGCAATCCGATCGGGCGACCATCCGTCACATGCTATTCGACCAGATGAAGAAATGCCTAAAAAAGGCATTTTTTAATCGCAACGACGAGGAGAGTCTCCAGAAAAAATTTGGTGATTGTCAATTTTTTCGGGTTTTTAACGACCAAGCTGGGTTGTTCGGGGACACCGTCGGGGGCTTTAGTGAACATATTTGATGATGCGATCACGGATTGTGGAAATTAGTGGGGTAGTCAGGATACTAGTGCAGAAAGTCTTTCTTTTAGGGTATCTGACTATTTATGGGCCAAAACGAAAAATCCGCAATGATGAAAAACTGACGTTTTGAGGAAAATTGTCATATTTTCGGCATAGTTGAGTTTTTCAGAGATAAAAGATGACTGAATTTCTTAGTTTGAGGGGGAATTCAGTGATAAAGACGTCAGCATTTGCAAAAATGAGGGGGAATAAAAATTTCACTGTCGTATGTTGAAATTCCGACATTTTTTAAATTCGTGACATTGCAACAGTATTCGGGTAGTTTCGACTTAAGATTGTCAGGGGGAATGTGAATCTGAACGTGGGTGTAAGCTTCCGAGATCATGATGATCCGAGGTGTTGATATCTGATCGTGGACGAATGCTTCAGAGATCCGAGAGTGATCGTAGGTGAAAGCTTCCGAGATCTAGATTATCCGAGGAGATGAATCTGATTGTGGACGAATGCTTCGGAGATCGGATTACATTACCAGATGATTTATTTTCTGATGAAAATTTGCTGATTGTGGAGAATACCGTTTACGTGGATCTGTCATTCTTACGGTGCGTTAACGTGGATCACGGTAAACCGGATATCAGATCTTCAGGGGGAATCACGGATTTGAAGTTAACCAGTGGGGTATTTGAAGTTTCTATTATTTGCCGGTTGAGTTTTTGTACATTCTTAGATCGAGCAAGCGGAATGCGAGATCGTGGTGCTAACATGTGATATCAAAAACTGAGCTCGGATGTGGTTAAAGTTGAAACAGAGGATGCTGCATTGATTAGTTTCAAGTTGGTGATTGTTCATGAAGGTTGCAGTTTAGCAAATCAGAGGAAAGTCGTAAACTGTGCAAAAGACCTGAAGATTCATTTCAGGGGGAATTCGTGCTTTACTTTGACAAAAGCAAACCCGAATCATCAATCGAGGGGGAATTTGGATAGTCAGATTTCAAGATACCTGATTGAAGTTGCAGAAAAGTTGAAGATTACAGAATATTCAAACACGGCTCAAGGTTCTCAAAGTTTTTATGACGATTCGACAGTGACATCCGAGGGGGAATCTGTTGGTGCATATTTCGTACGTCTGCCACTGTGCGAATAGTTAGATAGAGCGTGTGTTGAATATTGTATAGAATAGAGATAGTTGGACGCGGTTCGCTAATGTAAAAGTCCATCCGGTCAGATGGTAATCCGAACGGATGGACACATTTGTGGATGTCTATAAATAGGGACCTTGGGGTTCCATTTGGACTAAGCTTTTGGTTCCCAGAGGGGACATGCTGTCCAACTGGTCTCGCGGTGCTATAACGGTGAATAATCAATAGAGACCAGATTGAAATTGACTGCTTGGTGTTCTATCTATCTTCTACTCCTTTCTTAGTCGTAATAATCGCACCGAACACGTCGTTTCGGGACCGAAGCTCCGTCAAACTTGCCGGATCCTGGAATCACAACTCCACATAATACAACTAAAGCGATTCAAATACAAAATTGGTTATAAGTCAAGGTAGTCAAATCAGTAGTTAAGAAAGGAGTGACAGATCGCAATTAGCAATCTTTTCTTCCTTTGACTTTGACTTTCGTAACACGGGGTGTTACAGTCTCCCCTACTTTAGGGAATCTCGTCCCGAAATTTAAGAAGTAGGCGTAGAAAACAGTTGCGGGTGCTTGGCCTTCATGTCACTTTCGAGTTCCCAGATGAACTCGGTGTCGCGTTTTCCTTCCCAGTAAGTGATCGCCAACGTCAAATTCAAGGGGCTTGCGGCGTCTATCGGCGTAACTTTTTAGTCGGCTCCGAGCTTTCAGCAGATTGTCTTGAATTTGGAGGATTTTGTCAGTCGTTTCTTGCAACAGCTCAGGACCGGTAATTTACGCGTCTCCGATCTCGTGCCATACAATTGGCGATCGACATTTTCTTCTGTATAATGCCTCAAATGGTGCTATTTGGATGCCAGAGTGATAACTGTTATTGTATGAGAATTCGACTAAAGGTAAGTGCGTGTCCCATTTACCACCGAAATCTATGACATACGAGCAAAGCATGTCTTCAAGGGTACGAATCGTGCATTCAGTCTGACCGTCGGTCTGGGTATGGAAAGCAGTACTAAGATTGAGAGTAGTACCGAGAGCAGATTGAAACGTTTCCCAAAGACACGAAGTAAATCGACCATCGCGGGTAGAAATGATATCACGAGGTATCCCGTGTCGACAAATAACCTCGTCTGTGTAGATTCGTGCTAATCGTTCTACCTTATAGTCTTCCCGTATCGGTAGAAAGTGAGCGGACTTAGTCAAACGGTCAACGATAACCCAGATGCTGTCATGACCTGATGGCGTGCGTGGGAGTTTCGTTATGAAGTCCATAGCTATACTCTCCCATTTCCACATAGGGATCTCGGGTTGTACAAGTAAGCCAGAGGGTCTTTGATGCTCGGCCTTGACCTTCGAAAAGGCCAGGCACTTCGAAACATAGACAGCGATATCCTTCTTCATGCCCGGCCACCAGTACTTGTAGCGCATGTCCTGGTACATCTTGTCGGCACCGGGATGAATGGAATATCGTGATTTGTGAGCTTCGTCTAGCAGAATTCGTCGTAAGTCGGTACGCTTGGGGATTGATGTGTGTAAAATGCAACATATAAATTACATCAAATGAGGCATAAAACTAACCCTTTTTAGTACTAATATTGGAAAAAGAGTGTTTTTGTCTTCCTTTTGTATTTTCAGGATTAAATGAGCTCAAAAACGCGAAAGAAGCAAAAAGACAGCTAAATCCAACATAAATACAAGAAAAGGAACATTAGTGGATTGCCCGAACCCTCAACGGCACCTTCCAAAGCAAAATAGAGAAAACAGAAGGCTGAACACGCCCCGTGCTCAGCCAGCACGGGGCCGTGCCCAAGAAGCAGCAGAAAAGACAAACCTATAGAAGCTTCTATTGCCCACCACGGGCCGTGCTCAGCGGACACGGGGGCGTGTCGAAAGTACAGCAGGCGCATTTATTGTAATTGCGAATTACAATTAATGAGGAGAGAGAGTGTCAGACGGGCACGGGGCCGTGTCCAGCGGACACGGGGCCGTGTCCAGCTCTCTGTTCAGCCTATAAATAGGAGTGCTTGGATTCATTTCATCTCATCCCTTGGCACACCACCTCTCTCACACTTCATCCACCACCCACCACCATCACAACACCATCATCCACCACCATCATCCATTGTCCATCATAGAGTGTGTGAGTCGTCTCGGGATCCAAGATTGATCGTAAGAGTTCTTGACAATCAAGGCCATGTTTGCCTAAGTCTCTTACATCACTTGGTGAAGACAAAGTGTCTAGTATAATACTTTTTATTTCTAATCTTTTGCACTTTTTATTTGGTTTTGTATTAATGACTTTAATAACTAGTTACTTATGTTGAAGGTGATCTTTCCTTATCGTTTGTCCGTGGTGTCTTGGCATTATTTTACTGTCTATATAAAATAAAGGATTTTCACCATTCATATCTCCACGGTCTATATGGAGGTATGTTGGCTACCTGGTAGGGGGTTAAGGGAACGGTTTGGTAAAGGTCTTGCCATTGTTCAGCGTTTAGAGGTCCTGCAATGGACCTGGGTCAAATTTAGTAGGACCTCCTTCAATACTTCACGGTATTGGATGGCGGGGGTCCAAACTCTTTGATCCCCTCATAAGTTAACTACTATTAATACTATAACCCGGCTATTTAGGACTGTATCCCTGCTGACTCAGACTACTTAGTCGAGGGTAACGTCACCGCCAAAAGCGGGGCCTACCACAATACTGCATTAATAACTTAATTCATTATCTTCCAATAATCCACCCCTTTAGGATTGTATCCCTGCTGACTCAAACTACTGGGGTGAGGGTAACGTCACCTTCAAAAGAGGGGCCTACTACAATAACTAAGATAATCTCTTAATTATGTGCAAAAGTGCGGAAATAATCAAAGGTTATACTAGATACGAGTCGGAACCAAGTGATTCATCTTGTCTATCTGTTTTTTCTTTTATTTTTATTTTCAGCATTTTAGTTAGTTTTTATTTTTCTTAGTTTAAAACATTTTTCTAAACTTTTATTTTGGTTAGACGTTGAGGATAAACCGGTATTAAAAGCTCTTGTGTCCTTGGACGACCTCGGTATCTTACCAACGCTATACTACACTCAACGATGGGTGCACTTGCCCATATGTGTGTTTAGTGTTAGTGAAATATCGTGTTTTATAAATTTAAAACTTGGCTAAAATAAGTGTTAAAAAGGGCTTAAAATATACACCTAAAATATACGACACTTCGCACGCATCAAGTTTTTGGCGCCGTTGCCGGGGACACAAGGATTTTAAGAAAGTTAGGAATCAACGGCCTAATCATCTTTTATTTTTCTTTTTTATTTTTTTTAGGATTTTCTTAGTTTTTCAGTTCTGCAGCGCTCAGCACGGGCCGTGCCCAGCAACCATCACTGGCAATTTTTGTTTTCTGAGTTACAGAGAGCTGAACACGGGGTCGTGTCGGTGCAACACGGGGTCGTGTCCAACTCCCAGTAACAGGGATCCAGAAATCAATTACTGCAACTCTGAACACGGGCCGTGTTCATTGAGCACGGGGCCGTGGTGAACATTCTGACCAGCGTTCTTTTCTGTTTTTATTGCAGGATTTGGAACCCAGGCGCCACATTTGAACCTCCTACGTAGTGCATGAGCTCCAGTTCTAGTAGAGACATAAAAGAACCCCTAGAAGAACCCGAGCGCTTTCTCAGAAAAAGGCTAAAAGCTAAAAATCAAGAGAAAGTTTCGGGGGACCCACTTCCAATGGCGGACCAACGTACCCTCATGGATTACCTACGGACTACCGTAGGCAATCTTGGCGCCGCTATCAATGCCCCGAATGTCGAGGCCAACAACTTCGAACTTCGGCCGCATTTGATACAAATGCTCCAAAACTCCGCAACCTTCCACGGGCTTGCGGACGAGGATCCCCATCTACATATTACTAACTTCTTAGAAATATGTGATACCTTCCGGATCAATGGAGCATCAAATGACGCCATCCGCCTTCGAATGTTTCCTTTTTCATTAAAAGACCGAGCTAAGGCTTGGCTTAATACCCTCCCAGCTGGGTCGGTAACCACCTGGGATGAACTTGCCCAAAAGTTTTTATATAAGTATTTCCCTCCTGCTAAAACGGCTAAATTAATGACAGAAATTAATACATACTCACAAGAGGATGGGGAATCCTTATATGAAACTTGGGAAAGGTTCAAGGAGCTTCTAAGAAAGTGTCCTCACCATGGTCTAGCGATATGGCAACAAGTATCCACTTTCTATAATGGATTGTTGCCACACACAAGACAAACACTTGATTCAAGCTCCGGGGGACTCTTAGGTAATCGTCGCCCAAATGAAATATATAACCAAATTGAGGAAATTGCCCAAACCAATTTTCAATGGCACACTCCCCGAGGTAATAAATCTATTGCCCCGGGCGCCCATAAGGTTGATGAAAGCACCTCTTTACAAGCCCAAATCGAGGCCCTCTCTTCAAAAATTAAAAGGCTAGAAATGACAAAAACGGCCTCGGTTATGGCTTGTGAAGGGTGTGGTGGGTCACATGAAAATTGGAGTTGTATGAAAGATTTAGATGAACAAACTGAAACGGTAAACTACATGGATAATAGACCTAGGCCGTCGGGTCCTCCAACGGGTACCTACAACCAAGGATGGCGTAACCACCCAAATCTTGGTTGGAGAGATCCCGGAAATAGTAGTAACCAACAAAACCAACGAACTAATTTTCAACAACCACAAAATTTTCCTCAACAACAAGGTGGAAGAGAAAGGCTTGAAGATACCATATCTCGCCTCATCTCTGACACTGAAAAGAAGAACTCGGATCGATTTCAACAAATGGAATCGAATTTCAGAAACCAACAAGCTAGTATTCAAAACGTTGAAAAACAATTAAATCAACTAGCTCAAAATTTCTCCGAGAGACCACAAGGCGCGTTACCCAGTAATACCGAACCAAACCCAAAGGCACAAGTCCATCTCATCACATTACGAAATCGAACCGTGGGTCCCGAGGATGCTCCATTGCCGCCAAATGGAAGAAGTCATTCTGGCCAGCCTGTGACTCCTCCTGCGCCAGAAAAGGCTTCTACACCGAATCAAGAGCCCACCAAGAATCCTCCAATCCCGTACCCCGGTAGGTTAAATCGTCAAAAGACCGATGAGCAATTCGCAAAGTTCGAAAGTTTACTAAAACAATTGCATGTTAATATTCCTTTTATTGAGGTCCTAACCCAAATGCCTAAATATGCAAAATTCATGAGGGATTTCCTCACTCACAAAAAGAAAATTGAATCGTTGCAATTAGTTAACCTAGGCGAAGAATGCTCAGCTCTAGTACTCAACAAACTTCCACAAAAGAAAATCGACCCCGGGAGCTTCACAATCCCTTGTTCGATTGGGAAGTCCCCCGTCCGAAATGCTTTAGCCGATCTTGGGGCTAGCATCAACCTCATGCCCACCTCAATGTTCAAGCGACTCGGCCTAGGAGCAACAAGCCCTACAAAGATGAGCATACAACTCGCCGACAGGTCCGTCAAGTTCCCACATGGGGTCATCGAAAATTTGCTAGTCAAGGTCGACAAATTCGTTTTTCCAACCGACTTTGTTATCCTAGACATGGAGGAAGACACCGAGGTCCCCCTCATCCTCGGGAGACCATTCTTAGCCACCGCTCAAGCAGTGGTGGATATGAATGACGGAACTCTAACATTGAAGTTTGGGGATGAGGAAGTGAAATTTGAATGTGGAAAGAGAGTAGAGGAAGAAGATCCGGTCAACTACATGAAGGTCATAGACTCAAGCTTGGATGACGCTCTCCGACGGTGTAACATGGGATGCAACACATCCCACTTGGGTAACATATGACCAGGCATTGGGTCTAGCCAAGGACCCTTATAAACGTGGCGCACCATGGAGGCATTCCACGGAACTATCATTAGTTTAATTTGGATTAGTTTTTATGTTTTCTAGTTAGTTTAATTTTCAGGAATAAAACACACTCATGGTGGTAAAGGATGAAAAGGGGAACGAGAAAAATGATCCCATGCACAAGAACGAGGCAACCCGACAATTTTCTCCCTTTCAGAAGGTTCAACACGGGCCGTGCCCAACCAACACGGCCCCGTGTCGAACCACCTGCAGAAAACGCCCAGTACAGGTAACTGGACACGGGCCGTGTTCACCCAACACGCCCCCGTGTCCAGACTTCTGTTTCTCTTATTTCAATTTTGTTACTGGCACTTGAACACGGGGCCGTGCCCGGATAACACGGGGCCGTGTTCAGTGCCCAGTAACACAAATTTTTGCTTTTTAAACACTATTTTACACATCTAATCAACCTAAAAATTTATTTTTGGGACACATTGAGGACAATGTGTAATTTAAGTGTGGGGGGGATGCTAAAACCTTGAATTTTGCAAGTCCTAAATACAAGCCTTACACAAAACTCTATTGGAACCGCTAATCACCCCAAATTTTTTCAAAAATTTCAATTTTTTTTACTTGTCTAGGTTTAACTCGGGAAATTCAAGCTCTCAAAAAGGTTATATTTTTACAAATTTACAACCGATAGCATAGTGATAAAAAGAACCAACATAAGAAAATTATGAAAAGGCATGACAAACTTATTTAAAATTTGATTATATATACTTGATCACATAAAAACCCATTCCCACAAAAGTGAGTTTTGAGCCTTTATTGAGCACACAATTCCATATCATTTGACTAAATGCTCATTTTTCGTTTCTTGTGTGAATAGCCGCTTGGTTCTTACGACTCTAGAACTTGCCATAACAATACATTCCCGGTCCTTATCAACTTAAACCCGAGTAAGTAAATGATGGAGGCATTAGGACTAACATTTTTTTTCTACACCATTATTTTTCTTTTTCTTTTACCACCTACCCAAAAAATCCCCCTAGTTAGCCCCCTTGAACCTAAACCTTTTCGTTTCATCACCCAAAACAAAAACCCTTTCACCCACCAAAACCTTTTTCATTTTTTTTTTACCCTTTATTTTAGTAACAAGTTCGGTTCTTCGTTAAAAAAAAAAAAAAAAATTAATGAAGCAAAAAGAAAATAAACAAACAAAGTAATCAAAAATAACTTTGTTTGAATAAAAGCTTCATTAAAAATAAAAAGTTGAAAAAAAATATATATATATATATATATATATATATATATATACGAAAACCGACACTTGTTACGCTTTTTGCCTTTTTTTTACTAACCACTAACCCAATCACCTACCTTTAACCCTAGCCAACCCTTAACCCACAAAGTCCTCTTGATATCTACAAAGGTATAAAAGTTAAAAAGGAGGAGGATTGATTTTTTGGCAAGCCTATATTGGAAAAAGAGTGTTTTTGTCTAATATTGGAACATATAAATTACATCAAATGAGGCATAAAACTAACCCTTTTTTAGTACTAATATTGGAAAAAGAGTGTTTTTGTCTTCCTTTTGTATTTTCAGGATTAAATGAGCTCAAAAACGCGAAAGAAGCAAAAAGACAGCTAAATCCAACATAAATACAAGAAAAGGAACATTAGTGGATTGCCCGAACCCTCAACGGCACCTTCCAAAGCAAAATAGAGAAAACAGAAGGCTGAACACGCCCCGTGCTCAGCCAGCACGGGGCCGTGCCCAAGAAGCAGCAGAAAAGACAAACCTATAGAAGCTTCTATTGCCCACCACGGGCCGTGCTCAGCGGACACGGGGGCGTGTCGAAAGTACAGCAGGCGCATTTATTGTAATTGCGAATTACAATTAATGAGGAGAGAGAGTGTCAGACGGGCACGGGGCCGTGTCCAGCGGACACGGGGCCGTGTCCAGCTCTCTGTTCAGCCTATAAATAGGAGTGCTTGGATTCATTTCATCTCATCCCTTGGCACACCACCTCTCTCACACTTCATCCACCACCCACCACCATCACAACACCATCATCCACCACCATCATCCATTGTCCATCATAGAGTGTGTGAGTCGTCTCGGGATCCAAGATTGATCGTAAGAGTTCTTGACAATCAAGGCCATGTTTGCCTAAGTCTCTTACATCACTTGGTGAAGATAAAGTGTCTAGTATAATACTTTTTATTTCTAATCTTTTGCACTTTTTATTTGGTTTTGTATTAATGACTTTAATAACTAGTTACTTATGTTGAAGGTGATCTTTCCTTATCGTTTGTCCGTGGTGTCTTGGCATTATTTTACTGTCTATATAAAATAAAGGATTTTCACCATTCATATCTCCACGGTCTATATGGAGGTATGTTGGCTACCTGGTAGGGGGTTAAGGGAACGGTTTGGTAAAGGTCTTGCCATTGTTCAGCGTTTAGAGGTCCTGCAATGGACCTGGGTCAAATTTAGTAGGACCTCCTTCAATACTTCACGGTATTGGATGGCGGGGGTCCAAACTCTTTGATCCCCTCATAAGTTAACTACTATTAATACTATAACCCGGCTATTTAGGACTGTATCCCTGCTGACTCAGACTACTTAGTCGAGGGTAACGTCACCGCCAAAAGCGGGGCCTACCACAATACTGCATTAATAACTTAATTCATTATCTTCCAATAATCCACCCCTTTAGGATTGTATCCCTGCTGACTCAAACTACTGGGGTGAGGGTAACGTCACCTTCAAAAGAGGGGCCTACTACAATAACTAAGATAATCTCTTAATTATGTGCAAAAGTGCGGAAATAATCAAAGGTTATACTAGATACGAGTCGGAACCAAGTGATTCATCTTGTCTATCTGTTTTTTCTTTTATTTTTATTTTCAGCATTTTAGTTAGTTTTTATTTTTCTTAGTTTAAAACATTTTTCTAAACTTTTATTTTGGTTAGACGTTGAGGATAAACCGGTATTAAAAGCTCTTGTGTCCTTGGACGACCTCGGTATCTTACCAACGCTATACTACACTCAACGATGGGTGCACTTGCCCATATGTGTGTTTAGTGTTAGTGAAATATCGTGTTTTATAAATTTAAAACTTGGCTAAAATAAGTGTTAAAAAGGGCTTAAAATATACACCTAAAATATACGACACTTCGCACGCATCAGGGATCCAAATTCGGTCTAGTTAATGAATGATACCATTCGATTTATTCACCAGTTGTTCGCCATTATTGATTATTCTATCCTTCTTCAGGGTGCGTTCGGTAAAACAAGCATGTTGTGCGTCACGTATAAGAGCTTCGAGATTGTGCTGGGCTTAGGTATTACGAATGCTATGCAAATAGCTTCGTCGACTGAGAGCATCAGCGACGACGTTTTCTTTGCCTGGATGGTAACGAATCTTGCAGTCATAATCGTTGAGTAGTTCTACCCACCGGCGTTGGCGCATATTCAGTTCTTTCTTGTCAAAGATGTGTTGTAGGCTCCTATGATCGGTGAAGATCGTACACTTGGTACCGTAAAAGTAGTGTCACCAAATCTTTAACACAAAAACAACTGCACCAAGCTCGAGGTCGTGTGTGGTATAGTTCTTCTCGTGGATCTTGAGCTGTCGAGAGGCGTACACGATAACCTTGTCTCGTTGCATGAGGACACAACCAAGACCGAGGTTAGAGGCATCACAGTAGACTACGAAATCGTTGTTTCCATCGGGAAGTGAGAGCACTGGAGCATTGCAAAGCATATGCTTGAGAGTTCGAAAGGCACTCTCTTGTTCAGTTCCCCAAACAAAAGGCTTGTCTTTGTGCGTGAGAGAAGTAAGCGGTACGGTGATTTTAGAGAATCATTCAATAAATCGGCGATAATAGCCTGCTAGCCCAAGAAAAGAACGGACTTCAGACGGGTTCGTGGGTGTAAACCAAGTCTTAAGAGCTTTGATCTTCGCGGGGTCAATGTGAATACCTTGACTATTGACAATGTGACCCAGGAATTGGACCTCCTCAAGCCAGAATTCGCACTTGGAGAATTTAGCATAGAGGAGGTTTCCCGGGAGTAACTCAAGAACCAAACGAAGATGTTGCGCGTGTTCGGCTTTTGACTTGGAATGGATTAGGATATCATCGATGAATACGATGACGAAGCGTTCAAGATAGGGTTTGCACACGCGATTCATTAGATCCATGAAAACTGCAGGAGCGTTAGTCAAACCAAAAGGCATAACAACAAACTCGTAATGACCATAGCGGGTTCGAAAAGCGGTTTTGGGTATATCCTCCTCTTGTATGCATAGTTGGTGATAGCCAGAGTGTAAATCAATCTTCGAGAAACACGTAGCACCTTGTAATTGGTCAAACAAATCATCGATTCGGGGCAAGGGATATCGATTTTTGTTGATAAGCTTAGTCAGTTCCCTGTAGTCGATGCACATCCGGAACGATCCGTCCTTCTTTTTAATGAAAAGGACAGGCGCACCCCAAGGAGAGGTGCTAGGGCGAATAAAGCCTTTATCAAGCAGTTCCTGGAGCTGACTTGAGAGTTCGCGCATTTCAGAGGGAGCGAGGCGATAAGGCGCTCTAGCAACAGGATTTGCTCCAGGAATGAGGTCGATTCGGAAATCGATATCACGAGTGGGAGGTAAACCAGGTAAATCATCAGGAAAAACGTTAGGAAATTAACGAACAACAGGTACTTCTTCGATCATCTTTCCTTTCTTTTCCTTCTCCGCTACTACGATGTGTGCCAAGAAAGCTTGGTATTCCTTGCGGAGATACTTGCTAGCTTGGACATACGACATGAGTTGTAATATCTTCGAAGTGACTTCGCCATAAACACACAATTGATCACCATTCGCGAAAGAGAAACGAATCATCTTATTGAAGCAAACAATTTCAACATGATTCTCCTGAAGGAAATCCATGCCTACTATAACGTCAAAGCTATCGAGTTGCATTGGAATGAGATTAATCGGGAAAACGTGACCGTTGAGATCGAGGGTACAGTCACGCAGAACGGAACTGACGGTGACGGTTCTTCCAGTGGCAACTTCTACGTCGATGTTTGATGGGAGGTTAACGCGCTTACGATTTAGGAGCCTTTCGAATTCGAATGACACAAAACTGTTATCGGCTCCAGTATCAAATAAACACGAAGCATATATACCATTTACGAGAAACGTACCATTAACCACGTTGTTTTCTTCCTGAGCCTGACGGGCGTTGATGTTGAAAACTCGCCCGCCGGCTGCTTGTTGTGCTGGCTGCTGCTGCTGCGGTTGCTGCTGCAGTGCTGGCTGCTGCTGCTGCTGTGGCTCTTGCTTCACCACTCTGTTTGGGTAGACGTTTACGAAGTGGTTGGGATCACCACACGCAGAGCAGGCTCTTGCGTGAGCAGGAGCTACTTGCTGTCCTTGCGGAGCTGGTAGAGTAGGAGCTTGAGCTGGCGCTGGAGCTGGAGTTTGGCGAGGACCAGTACGGCAGTTTGCGGTGAAGTGGCCGTACATGTTGCAGTGAACGCAGAACCGGCACGCGATACCAACCGGGTGATGATAAGTACAAGTAGGGCAGAGCGGATGTGGGCCAGTGTAACCACGCTTCGCAGATGGTGCATTGGCCACAGGCGCCGCTACTTGGCGGTGTTGACTTTGCGGTTGGGCTGGTATGGTTTGGAGCGGTTCGGCAGTAACTGCACAGTTCTTATTGCTGGAGCTGCTTTTCTTTCTCTTGCGACGTGAGAGCTTTGAAGATTGCGGTGCGGCAGTATTTTAAGCGGTGGGAGCAGCGGTGACATGATGAAGACTCTTGGCAGCTTTATCGAAATAACCAGCCCGTACTCGCTTATCGTTGATCTCAGCAGCGAGCAGGTAGGTTTCCTCAATAGTTGTTGTTTTCGAGGCTTGCACAAAGTCTGCAACACAATCCGGAAGAGCACGGATGTATTTCTTGATTGTAATCTCAGGGGTAGTAACTTGACCAGGGCAGATGATACTCAACTGCTTGAAGCGAGCAGTTAAACTAGCGTTATCTCCACCATCTTGCTTGATATACCAGAATTCATCCTCTATCTTTTGAAGTTCATGGGGGAGGGCAGAACTCTTGCATCATGATGTTCTTCAACTCGTCCCACGACAATCCAAAAGCTGCATCGTTCCCTCGTTTATTCCTCTCGGCCGTCCACCAATCAAGAGCGCGGGATTGGAAGACGCCGGTGGCGTTGACAGTGCGGAGGTCTTCCGGACAGCCACTTTGGCGCAAGGTGACTTCGATAGAATCAAACCATTGAAACATAGCCGTAGGCCCATCTTCGCCGGTAAATTCTTTTGGACCGCAGGCTTTGAACTGCTTGAAGCTAAAAGTAGTCTTGGGAGTATCAGTCCTGGACTCTTCAGAAGACTTGCTAGCGTTTTCATTCAGCTCAATAAAAATTTGCGGTATGACTTTCGCCATCTACTTTGCGACGAGAGAGGCGATTCGCGTGTCAGCGTGATTACGTCTAGCAGCTCGGGAGTGGTGTGTACCGAATGATGACAATGTCCGCAACAGACATTGTCACAAGGCTCAACACAATGTGATTATCCCTAATATAGTCTAGCGATCTTACCACAATCTACTAAAGCGCAGGAACACATCAAAACACATAATCACGTAGACACGTAGGCACATAAGCACAGAAACACATAGGCACGTAGGCACGTAGAGCACAGAAGCATGTAATCCACAGAAACCACACTATATTTTGCACGTATTCACCTACATTTGTCGTACAGATTCTCTCTATCATTCAAGGTTGCGGAAGCACTCGAGAGTTGTGAGTGCGAATAGCGAGTAGCGATTGCGAGTAACATAAACGATTTGTGGTGTGAGTTGTGTGTGGTTTTGGCGGAGCGAGGAACGTGAAATCGAAACCATCAGTACCACTGTACTGTTTATCTCAAAACGCTAACAAATAAGCATATAAAAACACATATAAAAGCGATAAGTCGCAGAGTTAGCGGCGACGAAAATCCAGAATCGAACACATAAAAGCGAATGGAATGTCTTGGGCGTGTTAGACTTTGACTAACCAAGGTGTTTCGACTATTCACAAGGACTCTGAGCCCACACTTGGGCCTTCTGGACTGTGCTCTCACCTCGATTTGGGCGATCGGTACGCATCCTTCTAGTCACAGTGTGACTCCAAGTCATTGGAGTCCGTCGAGGCCTGGGTGGGAGTTTTACAAAACCACAATAAAGAGCGGAATGAGTCATCAAGGTTCGGGTTTCACCCCTAACTTAACGACTCTGTTCCCTGTGTTGATGAAGTAGAGGGGAAAATTTGCGTCGAAGTACGGATTTCACTCCTGATTCAACGCAGATTCTTGTTCTTGTAGTAAAAAGTCATGTCGAGCAAGCGATCTAGTCGAGAGTTTGCGGTTTTCACACCTATTCTTGGCCATATCACCTTGCTTACGCGAAAAATTTGAAGATAGTGCGAGTTGCCAGCTTTAGGAAAGGCCGACCTTGCGCGAAGCGGTAATATGCGATGTTCGTGCATGTATGTAGTGTTTGGCAAGTTCAAGCGAGAATAGCAGTAAGCTCGTGCAAAACCCCTATAGGGTTTGCACAAGTCGGTCTGTTGGTGCTTAGACTAGAGACTAGGTCGTTTCTAAGACATCGACCCGGACTAGGTCGAGTCTTGCCTAATTCCCTGTAGTTATGGCTCTAATACGAATCTGTCACACCCCAACCGATGGCGGAATCATCGGGGCGCGACACTGAGCAAAACAGATTGTTCAAGAGAATCCACAACAACTATTAATTTACCAAATCTTTAATGTTAATATCCCATACTACTAACAGATAAAGCAACCATAGTTATTACAGATAATTGTCTCAAAAACAAGCAAATTGTCCCAACAGCTCAGATTTTATTAGATTTG
>JARYGA010019858.1:0-15804 GCA_030545235.1 Helianthus tuberosus
AGACACCATGCCCAAGTTTTGAAAATTCTTGATATATCTTTGGTTCACTAGCATTTACAACCATGATAACAAGCAAGTGTGGGGATGTTTTGAAAAGAGGGTTTAATTTTGTTTCTTTGGTTGTGTTGTTTGCTCTAATGTGTGTAGGAATGGCACGAACTAAGGAAAAGATGGGAGCGGGTTCATCTTCGTCTTCGTCTTCAAAAGGAAAGGGTAAACAGCCGGAACAACAACCGAAGAAGAGACAATATTTGGGTAGAGTGGATGAAAGTGAAAGCGAAGAAGAGATGGAATTGGATCCGACAGAGAAACCAAAATGGGACTCGGGTCCTTTGGATGAACAACCAGAGACATGGCAGCCAACGTTGTATAATGATTGCATGAACAAGTTGAAGAATAAGGCAGCGGCCTTTATTTGTGAAAGGGATGTTCGAGAAGCGGAGTTTGGGCAGTTTGGAGTGTTTAACAAGTTCCGGGCTCTAGGTTGGGAGTCGGCGCTTACTTGTTTTGACAAAGACAAAAACAACTTGTTTATCACTGAAATTCAAGAGTGGATGGCAACGCTTAAGGTTAATCGATATGACAAGCCATCGACTATGAAGCTGACGGGTGTTGTGAATGGAGTGCCGGTAGAAATGTCTTTTGATACCTTGAAGAAGCTCGGAAAGTATGACAGTTTGCCAGCCCGCGACTATATGATACCGACTTTGGATGATCTTCTTGTGAAGCCGGAGAAACATCAGCGATGGAATGACATGTTGGCAGCTTTGTTCTTACCCGGTAGATACAGTGGTATCCTATACCGGAAGAATTTGAAAATTGAAGCTAAATTGTTGCATACAATCTGTCTTCTTAATGTTATTCCAAGGAGGGGAGATAAAGAACAGGTGAGGTTTCCTGAAGTGCCTGTTCTTTATTCGTTGATGCACGGGGGTCCGCGTTTTCCGATACGTTACCTTATTATGAACCACTTATGGATCTGTCGGAACAAGTATGGAAGGGACATCGTCCCGTACTGTCGGATAATTACGGGGTTGATGAAACAGCAGAAGGCGATAACTTCCGAAGATCGCGGAGCAACGAAAAGGCATCAGCCTTTTACATTGGATAAGTTGGGGAATGTTTGGACGTATACTCAGTCGGAGCGGTATCACAAGTTGAAATCGGAAGGGCAACGGTGGAGGGCATTAAAGTTGAATGCACGAGATTTGTTACCGGGAGAGCCGGATGAGCCAGAGAGCGATGAGGAGGTAGTTCCGAGCGGAGATGAAGACTATGCGGACGCGCCGCATGTTGGTGAAAATGTGGTTCAAGGTGGTTATGGTCAGGGTCATGGTGGAATGTTTTATGATTATACGCAGCAGTCGTATGTACCGGGTTGGGCCTATGAAGGCACCATGCAAGAGGTGATTGCTAACCAACGTCCTCCGGCGTCCGTGTTTGATACGTGGTCGGGGTCGGAGAGGACATTGTTTGATCAAAACACAAGAAATAGTGCGAGTATGGAACGGGCCTTGAAACATAGTTTGGATCGTCATGAGTTATGGAATCGCACACATGCGTATTCCCGGGAAGTGGAAATAAATAATAATTATTTTGATGATCAAGAAAGGCGATTGCATGCGGATTATCATGCCGGGCGGCCGGTGGTTGTGGATCCACAACATGTGGATTATGCGTCATTACCACCATATGATGGTAGTATGTCGTATCCAACCCCGCCGATCCACCACTCGCAATGGGTTGACCCGAGGCAACGAGAGGGAGCGCAACAACAAGAAGGAGGAAGTAGTAGCGGTTCGTTCGCGTTCGGTGAATGGAATGATGTGATGTCTTCAGTTTTTGGACCTCCGGGACCGCGCTACTATTAGTAAGGTTGTGTTTCTCCTTTTGTATATTTTGTGAATATTTGCTAGTTGGTTTGTTTAAGGATTGGGAGGTTGGGTGGTGTTTTGATATGTTGTGTTTGGGTTGGTGATTGAGTGGTGGTGTCTATGTTAAAAAGAAGAAAAAAAAATTAAAAAAAAAAAAAAGAAATTTGGGGTTTGAGTAAAGAAGCGTTTTTGTTGATGTTGAAAAGGTTTTTAGTGATCAAAACCTTTCAAAACCATACATTGGGGTCAATGTATCCCAAGTGTGGGGATGGGGGGGGGGGGGGGGAATTTTAAAGATTTTGAAAAATTTTGAGCCAAGTGAAACGATGTGAAAATTTGAACACCCTAGATTAACCCCAAGTTGGTGCACCGGCAACCCTTGATACCTTTTTCTTTCTTGGTGAGAGTTGTAGCCACACTTGTACATAAATAATGATTGTCTTTGATGAGAGTGGCTACGGGTGGGGGTGCATTAGAACTTGTGCTTGAATGCGGTTTGAGTCCTTAGTTAGACATGAATGCAAAAAGGATAAGGGCATTTAGGTAGCCTCGTTGTTGGTGTGAGTGAGTGTGGGATTTGGGGGGTTGGACCTCATAAGTTATATATATGAGCATGGTAGTGAGAGGGGCGGGGGTTTGGACATTTAGTTGCCCATTTTGTGCCTTAAAAGCTTATCAATTGTTATCCCTAGCTACTTACCTAAAAATTTACCCAACTTGACCCGGTTTTATAGTGATTAGTGATTGTTTAGTAGTATGTAATGTTATTTGATGTATGTTGGAAGTATTACTTAAAAAAAAAAATTAGAAAAGAAAAAAAAAGAGAAAAAGCAATGAAAAATGAAAAAAAAAAAAGAAGTGATGTTAGTTATCTTTTGCATAGTAGTTAAGTTTGATAGTTGCTTGTTTGCTTATTTGTGTAATAAAAGACCGGGTCAAGTTTTCGCTACTTCATATATATTCCATTTCCTACCCATACGCCTAGCCACGTTACAACCTTGAAAGTCCCTTTGATTTGCATTTATGTTTGACACATTTTAGGAGAATGATCGATTTAGGTACAAGCTTATGATTGTGCATCCACCCGTTTGCCTAGTGTGTGTCTAGCTTATCTTTGCTAGTTTTCACTTGTAGCCGAGAGGAGAGAATTAGAGAGGGGTGCATTGGTTGGGTGTTAAAAAGGGGTTCGTAAAAAGATTGCTTGTTTTTGCTTGGTTTAATTTGATCACTTATTTTGAAACTGATTTGATGAGTTGCTTGGGACAAGCAACGGTTAAGTGTGGGGATGTGACGGGTGGTTCATTGGACAACCCTTAATTGTGTTAATTGCATGAACCTCAATATTAGTAGAGCCTACCTGTTGATGTTTGGGTTATTTGCTTCTGCAATAGTTTATGCATTTAAATCTTATCTAATGAATTTGTTCCTTCCTTCCGTGTAGACAAAGTTCCAAACGTGTGCTTTAAAAGTTCAAACCATTTTTGGTGTTGTTGGGATTCAGCTTTTGGCGGGTCAGATGATGATTATAGTAGTAACCTTTTTTCATCAGTGTTTAAACTTTCTGTATATTTTTGTAATGCATACTGCTTTTCAAGTTTGTTTCTAATGTGTTACTTATACATATATGCTTGTATAATGTCACAAGGTTGATTATGCATTACGAGGGGTTTGCCTGATTCATGGATCGAAAATTCAAACCATAGCACTTATAAGGACATGTAAACTTTTTCTTCTTGAGTTTTTTGTTGCTCTCTGTTTAGTAGTTATGTGGCCTAGATTTTAGTGAGTAGTAGTTTAAGTCGTCGCTAAGGGTGCGTTTGAATGTGCATCTAAACTGATTATTCATATTTAAAGTTGCAATAATCATGTGTTTGAGTAAACTGATTATTTGAAGTCAAAATTATTAGATTTGTATAATCTCGTAATGAGTGCTTGTAAGACTATGGGGTATGGGGCTTGGGTTGGGGCGTGGCCCTTGGGGTTTGGGTTTGAAGCCGGGCGTGGGGCGGGCTAGCAAGGTGACATGACGGGCTCTCAATGGCCAAACCAAACTAGCCATTTCACATGCCCTCATGTGTCAACTCATGCCCCCAACCCAAGCCTCCAACCCAAGCCCCACCATACCCCCTGGGCGTGGGTTTGGGTTTGTTTTCCACGTGTCAACTTATGCCCTCAACCCAAGCCCCACCATACCCATGGTCTAAGAATTTAAGTAATTTTACTTTGCACTCTAAAGTGAAATGTATGACATCGTATTCCATCATTAACACATTGATTATTTTGCATTTTTTAAATGTATATTTATGTTAAATGTTTCGTCTAGGTATAGTATCATCGGTTGGAGTGATTTGATGAGAGCCTAGAACATGTCAATTAGCGATCTTCATGTTTTTAAATGCTCAAGGAGTGAAGGGAAGCTTTTGGTAGCAAAACCTCCAAAGTCCAAAACATGTTGTATCAGATTAAGATTGTCTTAAGCATCTAGATGCAAATTTAGTTCATCAATTGATTGATATATATGACACTCACTTATGTGAAGTACATATTTGGGACACATGTCCCGTTTTACGAATTATAATTGTAATTTCATTTTTCACTATTATATGTAATAAACATTATCGTTATAACACTTATGATTTCAAATTAATTTTTTAGCTCGTGAAGTTCATGGATTATGGTACGAAGCAATTTCAACCTGTTTTTTCATAAGTGGTTTGACTTAACCGGTACCGTATCACATAGGGGTGCTCCCACAATTATTCAATGTCGTGTAAAAATTTAATGAAATAATGTTACATTTTAATAAAAATACATGTTTATTAACTAATAAAATTAAACTACCCGGGAAGCAGTCCCGGGTGATAACCTAGTACTACATACACATATACTAACACGTACTCATATACAGGGGTAAGATCAAATAAAAAGTTTATTTTGCCTAAGTAGGATGAGAAGTAATCTTAACCATTCATTTTTCAAATCAATGGTTAAGATGAAAGTGTTGGAGAAAGGAGGAGTACAAGGGTATCTTGGAAAAATCATATTTATGAACTTTCTCTCTCCACATGCATATTCCACCCCCAATTTTTAAACGTACATAACTTTTTTATACGACACTATTTTTTCATAAAAATTTCACTGTAAAATTGAGCTTTTTTTTAATCTTTAATTTGAGTATCATATTGCTATATAAAATATGAAAACTAAAAAAACCCACTAAAATGTGTTGTATTTTTATGTTGTATAACATTTTTTTTGTGCTAGATTTTTGTACTATATTTTTGTGCTAAATTTTTTGTGCTGAATTTTTTTGTCTTAAATTTTTTTCTCAATTTTTTTGTGCTGTATTTTTTTGTACTACATTTTTTTGCTGAATTTTTTCCTGCTATATTTTTTGTACTAGATTTTTTTGTGCTATATTTTTTGTACTACATTTTTTGTGCTATATTTTTTTATACTAGATTTTTTTTTGTACTAGATTTTTTTTGTATTTTAAAAAAACAAAAGAGATGTCACATGTCATTTTCACTCCTATTTATAAGGACTAAAATGTCCTTCTTTCCTACTTATTAGGAGTGCCACATGTCATCATCACAATCCTTCTTAGGCTACTTAGTCAAAATTCACTTTTTAGTGGATCATTCCCCCATACATACACCCACCCAATTACTTACATATACCACATATACATCGACATACACACACATTATATGCACTTTACCATAACTATATCATCATTCCAAATTGCAATCCGTATTTAACAATTTACATAACTTTTCATATTAAACACTCTGTATCATTTCATCTCCATACATTTATATTCATCCACATGGACCAACAAAACGAAAATCTAACTTATTAGACAACAAACATGTAACCGTTGAACCAAATCCGACAGAGAGTTTGGAAAGAGCTGAGGCTAAACGACAGCAGCAACGGTAAGTCTGCAGCCATGTGTAGCGAACAGAACCGTGCACAACCGATCTATGGTTGGGATGAACCAAAGCAGCTCGCTTAAGAAACCAAAGGGATGTTAGTCTGATGTTGTTCGCTTCATTTTTTGGCAAATCATCAATGTCATCTCTCCGGGTTTTTTTTTTCTGTTGAATTTTTTTTTCTGTTGGATCATCAATGTCAGCTGGCATCAGGTCGAGTGCCCAAAATCCTTTTTTTGCTTTTTGAGTCTGCATGTTATAAAAATCGCTCGCATTTGAGTCCCCCCACCCAACTTTTGTTAGTTTGACTAAGTTTGACCGTTAAGTCAAGAGGTATTTTAGTAATCTCACAATATTTAAAAAAACAAATAACAAAACATTGTATACTACCCAGATCTTCATTGTTCAAGTAATACCTAGAACTTCATAAACATCTTCATGAACATGAACACGTTCAACAACATTATTATTTAACGCATAATCAAACATAAATTCCACTATAAAAATTTCATATTATATCCACACATCACAGAATCTAACGCATTCCTTAAACTAAAACAAATCTCTAATTTTCTCTCCACCTAGGGCTTATTAACCCAAAAATATCCCCAAGACAACAAATTGCTATATTGTAAACAAAAAAACATCAGAAACAAACAACACAAAACACATAGCACCTTTCGATTTCTCCGCCAATTAAACAAAGAAAGAACAATAGTCATATCAAACATGAAAACTCATTGTGAGGTAGGGATGAGCTCCGTATCGTCCGGTACCGAAAGTACCGGTACTGAAAATCCCCAAAAGTGGGTACCGGTACCGAAAATGTGAAAAGTCGGTACCGAATCTGTACCGAAAAGTACCCGGTCCAGTAAATTCGGTACCGGTACCGGTTCCGAACCGGTACCGGGAGGGGTTTTATGCAGCAACGGAAGTTGCAGAGGGTGTTGCTCACCGGATCTTGACGGGTCTTGCTGCTTTGCCCTTCAGATTTTATAAGAAACAGACGCAAAGGAGTTCTTGAATCGGGCGTTTTAATGTTGAAGAGGGGAATCGATTAGCAGATAAGATTTGGCTGAACTGATGTTTGAAGAAAGATGATTCAAGACTTACTCTCTCGCACACTTGTGTGTGTTCATAGTGTATCAAGAAGATGCACTGATGATGATTATTTGCTTTTGAAAAATTCAGGTGGTGTTTTAGCAATTTTACAAGAAAAAAACTACGGGTATATTAGTAATTTCATGAACTTTTAACAGTCAAACTAACAGAAGTTGGGTGGGGAACTCAAATGCGAGCGCCTTATATAATGCGTTAAACCGAGTATTTCTTAGTTTAATAACATGTACACCTTTATGTCGGTTAGTTATACATGCTACTTATAACACGATATCAAAAAAGATAAATCAAGTTAACCAATTAAAGGAAAACAGTACCATAGTTATGATAAAAAAAATAACTAAAACGATGTCAAGCGTATAATTTAGAGTTGGGGCAAAACAACAATTTGTCAGGACCAATTAGCGAGTGCTAGGAAGCTGTTTGGCATGAATAAAAACAAAATTGAGTTAACCAAGTAAAATAAAACACTACCATGGTTTTGTAAAAAAAAAAAAGATGGCAAAATTGCAAATTTTAGCTGAGGTAAAATCGTAATTTTAAAATGGAGGTAAAATAATATATTGAACCGAGGGCAAAACCATTTTTTTTATTTTGAATTGGGGGCAAAATCGTAATATTTTAACTGCGGGCAAAATCGTAATTTTTAGCTAGGGGCAAAATCGTAATTTTAAACTGGGAACCAAATCGTAATTTGGCAGGACTTTAGTTGAGGGAAAAACCATAATTTTATTTTGAACCGGGGGAAAATTGTATTTTTTAACTGAGGGCAAAATCAAAAATTTAAGCAGGGGGCAAAAGCAAAATTTTATTTTTAATCGGGGTAAAATCGTAATTTTGCACTTGGGTTAAAATTGTAATTTGGCATGACCTATAAATAACTATTATATGAAAAAAGAAAAAAAAAACAAAAGTGGCCGCCACTTTTGGCCAACCATGTAAGAAAACTATTCCCGCCGTCAACTTGTAAATGTAAATGTAAATGTGATTCTATGTGTTCTTTGGTTTCTAACAATTTTCTATTGTTTTTGATGATTTTAGGGGTTGATGTTTTATTATGGTTTTATATTGTTTTAAACTTTTTAGTTTTGTTTTTGTATTGTTATTATTATTTATGTGTTACTATGTTAAATTGATAAAAATTAAGGTAAATGGTAATTTATTTTTTCTTTTTGTAATTTTTTATTTATTTTGTATCTTTTTCTTAATTGGAATAAGTCGAATAAACCCAAATTTGACTCCAAATAAACTTATCCCGATTGAGTAAGTCAAATTTCCAGCAAATCTTCCTATATAATAAAGGAAAAGTTGAGTAGGCCACGTGTCCTCACATCCAGCCCCCCTTTCTTCTTCCCACGTGTCAAGCTCTCCCTCTTCTAACCCGTCACTTTCTCTCTGCCCACCTTCTCTCTCCAGTGTTCCAAAAACAACTTTCTCTAATTCAAAATTCAAATTCATTCCCCAGATCTCCCAAACCATAAATCCAACCTTTCCCATGGAAGACCACTTTGTTACAAAGTTTATTTGAAGAGAGAAACAGAAATTAACGATGCAAGATTTCACTTCTGTTCGGAGCACCAGCTTCTTCAATGGCGACCGAACCTTTCACCGACAAAACCGCCGTTTTCAGGAAGCTGAAAGCCAAATCGGAGAATAAGGTGATGTGATTTTGCATGTATTTGTTCGATTTCCTCAGATCTGTGATTAGTTTATGTGAATTTGCATTTGAATTGATCTGATTTCGTTAGATCTGTGATTAGTTTCTCTTAGAATTTTTGGGTTATATGGTTCAGATCTGTGATTAGTTTGTAAATATAAAGTTGTAATTTGTTGAGTTCTTGGTAGATCTGAAGTTGGATTGGTATTGGTTCAGGCTATAGAACAATTAATTGAAAATTCACCTTTTGACTTGTTTTTGGTTTTCAGTTATTGGTTCGACATGTAGAACAATTGATCGAAAATAAACCACCTGAGAATACTAAACACACAGACAAGAAGGGTAGCACCGCTATTCATATAGCTACCAGAAACTGTCAATCAAAGGTATTGCAAAAGAACTCAGTGATACATTTTTTCATTTTGATGTTTATGCCATCTTTGATCTCTATTATTTTTAAATGGTAAACTTAGAGGTGGTGAAATTGATCAGTTTACATTTATTAGGTAAATGGGTCAAAAACAAGTTCATGCCAAAATGTACCTTTATTATGATAACAACTAAGTTGTGCAGATACTCTTACTTATCTTAATTATGTTATTTCATGTTGTTGAACACTTATGCTAGCTAAGTAAAAACTCAATAGAAGTTTGTTTAACTAACATCTTTTTGTAGTTGGAGAGGATTAAACTCATGGGCATACCATATGATATGTTTATTAATCATTTGTTTCTGGTTTTTCCTACTGATTAATCGTGACCTCCAAGTAATCGATAGCTTTACATTCATCATGTTGGTCGATTTGGTCCTTTTGGGCGAAAGGTAAATAAGAACTATTTTCTTTAAACCATCTTTATTAAGTATTTTATTTTTACTTTCACAATGAACTGTTTTTTTTTTTAAAGTTGGATAAAAGGATTTTTTTTTATGATTCAATGCTAGGACAATCACATGTCCAACATGCAGTGGAGATTAAAATAATCTGATTTATTTTTTGATGGAGTTTTACTTAAATTTCTGTTAGTCATGCCACAATAGCTTGATCCCACGTGCTATAAAAAAGTGCACGAATCCTATTCCAAAATTCGGGACCGGTTTGAAAGTTTGCTACAAATAGAAAAAAAAAGTTGTATGTTAAAAATAAAATAAAATCGACGTGTAGGAAAAAAAAGTAAAAAAAAAAAAAAAAACTTACCAACATCAGGGTCCTCCGAAACATCGACCCACGACCGAACCAACGTGTATTCCTCGTCCTTCGTCCAAATAACGTAAGTATGCTTACGACGAGGTTGGTTCGGTTCCTTCTTTTTATGCGACCTTTTGCCTCGTTTCGATGTCTCTCGCTCCTGTTCGGGTTGCGTCTCCGGCACGATATCCACATCGGGTTCGGGTTGTTGTTGTGATGGTTGCGAGCCGCCGGGTTGGCCAAAGCCGAAAGTGGGTGGCATGAAAGGAGTAGAGCCACTCAAGTAAGCCGCGCACGATAACATGTTCGGGTCCATGTCTTGAAGGCTAAAGCTTTGTTGCGGTTGGGTGGTGTTCGGGTTCCCGGGTCTTGAGGGAACACCAAATGGGGGTCGTAATGGGTTCATACTTTTATAAATGTAAAAGAAGTAGAGAGAATCTTTGATTGAGGGTGAGTTTTTTTTATAAAAATGTGGATGTAAAGTGAGGTTTTTATAGTATTAAATGGGAATTAAGAAAAAAACATTAAATAATGTTACCGTTGAACGGTAAACTCGATCCCCTAGGCACCATTTTGGCGTGTTTCAAACAACGCCGGCCAACCTTTTTTTGCGAAAAACGCCCAATCATGCCGCGGGGGCGGTGGAGGGGCGATATGGGGCGTGTTTGGCTATATTTTTGAAAAATAAACGCCCACTACGGCGGTCTAACACATACATACACATATACTAACACATACACACAATAACATATACTACATACACATATACTAACACGTACTCACATACATACACCCACACAATTACTTACTGAAGAGGTATGGTCCCAATTCCTTGCCAACATGGCAAGGACCACACCACTTTTCCATCCTATGTGGCGCTGACATCAACGAGACCATCCAGAAGCTTCTGGAAAATATCAAGGTGGCACCGAAGATGCTCAATCCGACATAAAGGACAACACGTGTCACCAGTCATCAGGCGCCAGGTAGGCCTGCAACAGATCAAGGAGCAGCCAGACAACACCAGTACGACGTCTCAATAATAGGCAAATGTAAGCGCGCCACGTGTACCACTACACTGACCACAGCAGAGGAGACCAAAGGGATATTCCCCCTGGTCGGACAGCTGGCGCGCAACCACAGCTGGCACTGCTGCTCCTCCCTCTTTCACCCTCCGGCTATAAATAGGACCCTTCATCATCCAGGTTGAACCACCTTGCTCTCCATAATCTCACACTTAACACACACTGTTTATTCATCCTCGAAACAGTACTTATTCTCACGCCGGAGCCTGGTTAAGAGGGAAACCCCCATATTCCCCTCTTAACGAGACTAACGGTGTTGCTGTTTTGCAGGACCCGAGTCATTTCAACGAGTTAGAAAGGAGATTGAACCCACAGAAGAAATAACCCCACAGATTAACCTTGGTGTTAACCTGTGTTTCATCATTGGCGCCATCCGCTTTTAGCATAAACCACTCTCATCTCTTTTCTTTTCGAAAAACACTCGTCAAAATGGCTGAACAAAACCCTTCTCACCCGGTAGATGGAGACGTTTCTTCTTTTGAACTCGTTTCGGACAACGTACACGTCCAAAGGGGTCAAAGGAACGAAATTATCCAAGAAGGGCCGATGAACAACGAGTTTCCTAGTATCTTTGGGAGTACATCCAGGGTTGTTACTCAAAACACAACTGGCGCTACTTTCCAAACTCCACCTAGGATCATCACTCAAACCACAAACGGAGCTACTTTCCAGCCTCCGTCAGAGGTAGTCCAACAAACACCCCCACCAGTGCAAACACAGAGCCATGGAGTTGGTCCCTCAGCTCCATCGGACCAAGCACAACTGAACTTCTCTGCACTACTAGGACTACCCGAAGGAAAAACTCTGGCTTCTTGGTATGCCGAACAAGTGGCGTCTATAAACCTTGTTTACACACAACTCAGTGCGCAGCAAGCTCTACTTCAAGCACAAGCCAACCAGTCCGCATTTTTCACTCCACTGCAAAGGCCTTTGAGCGCTCCCATGCCTCAACAGACCAATGCATTCAATTTACGCCCTGAGTCAGTACCTCCACCACACATCAGAAGGCTGAGCGCGCACGACACGCGCGATACTTACGGTGAAACAGAAAGCAACTATGTGCAGTACCCTCACCAACCAAAGAAGCCAATACAAAGTCGTTTAGGTCCGCGCAACATAAACGACGAATTTGAAGATGACGATGAGACGTACAAAGAAAGTACAGTGTTCAGTAGGTTGTCTCCAGAGCACGAGGCATACAAACCTCGCAAGCGCGCAGGTTATGACCCAAAAGCAGAGCATGATTACACTTTGAGCTATCGTCCAGACGACATGGCTGAGAATTCAAAATTCATTAGAGAGATCGCCACGGCTGCTATCGACAAAACGAAACTGCCACACAACGTGGGCAAATACAACGGGTTGACAGACCCAGACGATCACCTTCAAGTTTTTAATGGTGCGGGAGCTACAGGCGGATGGAATTTACCAACTTGGTGTCATCTCTTCGCTCAAACCTTCATCGGCGCAGCGCGCGTCTGGTTTGACAGCCTGCCAGCAGGAAAAATCAAATCATGGGTCGATTTTCGAGAGAAGTTCCTTGCACACTTATCTCAGCAGCGTCGACACACCAGAGACCCAGCAGACTGTTTAAACATATGGCGCAGAGATCACGAGAGCGTGGAAGATTTCATTACAAGATATAACAAAGAATGTTTGGAGATTGGCGACGTAGGCGAAAAGATGATGCGCGCGCACTTCATGAGGGCAGTCAAGTGCGATGATCTAATCAAACGTGTAAAAGGAAGAGACGGAGGACCCAAAGATTGGGAAACCTTCATTGAAGCAGCTAAAACCATTGCGCAGTCTGACAGACAGTTGACCGGTGACGATCACCGTCAGCGCGGATACATTCACAACGACCGGCATAACAAGAAAGGCAGAAGCCAACCATGGAAAACATCCGGTCACAGAGAAAGAAGCCCGGTAAGGGAGGATGCGCGCCACACAATCAATCAGATAGCTCACCGAAAATAGGAAAAAAGAGAAAACAGGGAGAAACACTGGACACTCCTAACGAAAACCCCTTCAGAAGTCTTGGCAACTGAGAACCACCAGTTCAAACCACCCCTACAAATGCGTAATAAGAGGGGCCAAGATCCAAATCTTTTCTGCGAGTTTCACAAGGACATAGGCCACTTAACCGACGATTGCTTTAGCCTCAAGCAAGAGATCGAAAGGGCCTTAAGAGACGGAAAGTTAACTCATCTGGTAAAAGGTGGAAAGCGTGATTACCGTTAGATTCAAAGAAGGGAAGAAGGACCGGATAACAAAAAACTCCGGAAGTTAGAAACCCACATGGTTCAAGGGGGCCCACGAAAGCCAAGGAAAAATTACAACAAGCGCACACAAGACGATTCATGGCGCGAAAGGCAGGTTGTTTTTCCGGTCGTAAGAGGCGGCCCAAGAGAAAGACGACCCATAGTCATCTCAGGCGTGATCGGGCATTACCAAACCGATTACATTTTCATCGATCCAGGGAGCACTGCGGATATCATATACGAACAATGTTTCAATCAATTCGATCAGGAGGATAAGGCGCGCTTAGAACCAGTGGATTACCCACTCACTGGTTTCTGTAACGAAGCCGTCTTTCCCCTTGGGCAGATATCGTTCCCGGTGTTACTCTCGGATGGAAGGAATTCAAGAACAGAAGATGTTACATTCATGGTGCTACCCGTACATTCAAGGCACGACATACTCTTGGGAAGAGAGTCTCAAGGAGACTTCAGTATGATTTACTCCGGCCCACATTCAGCCGTGGGATTCCCAACGGAGAAGGGAGTAGCAATAATATATGCAAGCAAAGAAGTATTAGCAACAGATGAGCTCAGACCTGCAAAAGCAAGTAAAGCAGCACCACGCGCGGAAGCAGAAAAATGGGTGTTGAACAGCGCATACCCAGAACAGACAGTTACCCTAGGACCTGCAATGTCTGACCTGACGCGCGCGGCGCTAAAGAAACTGTTGTTCCAAAACATGGACGTGTTCGCCTGGACACCAGCAGACATGGTGGGTGTTCCACGGCACATAGCTGAACATCGATTAAACGTCTCAGAAGAAGCAAAGACAGTAGTACACGCCAAGCGCCACTTGGGAGACATAAAGCACGACGCTATGAAAGAGCAGGTGATGGAGTTGTTAAATGCGGGAATCATCAGAGAAGTCAGATACCAAACATGGGTCGCAAGCCCAGTGATGGTCCAAAAGAACAACGGTAGCTGGAGAATGTGCGTAGATTACAAGGATCTGAACAAGGCATGTCCACGCGACTGTTACGCCTTACCAGACATTGATGAAAAGATTGATTCGCTGGCAACGTTCCGATGGAAATGTTTCCTTGATTGCTACAAGGGGTACCACCAGGTACAGATGGCCGTGCAAGACGAAGACAAAACCGCGTTCCGCACACCGACAGGGCTATACTGCTACACCAAGATGCCTTTCAGTTTAAAGAATGCGGGCGCGACCTATCAGAGGCTCATGAATGAAACTTTCCACGACGCTATCGGCAAATACATCGAAGTGTATATGGACGATCTAGTCATTATGAGCAAAGAAGAGAATACAATGCTGATGAACATCCAAAAAACGTTCGACACCTTGCGCGGAGTAAGTATCAAGCTAAACCCAGCGAAATGCTCTTTCAGCATGGAAGAGGGGAAATTCCTGGGTTTCATCGTCACAAAAGATGGTTTCAAGGTGAATCCTGATAAAATACAAGCCATTGAACGCATGCCTTCACCTACGACGATCAAACAGATGCAAAAATTGGCAGGGCGGTTGGCAGCACTTAACCGTTTCCTGGCCAATCACGCAGCCAAATTTTTCCCGTTTATCAAAACTCTCCGAAACTGCATGAAGAAAAGCCAATTCCAGTGGACTCCGGAAGCCGAGAGTGCTTTCCGCGAGATGAAAGATTACCTCATCAAGTTGCCAACATTAACTGCACCAGTCAAGGGAGTGCCTCTGGTGCTGTACTTATCAGCCTCCGACAGAGCAGTAGGAGCAGTGTTACTTGTTGATCGACAAGGTGTCCAAACACCAGTCTACTATGTGTCACGAACCCTGACTGACCCAGAAACCCGGAATGCAATCATGGAGAAACTAGTACTCGCACTGATCCATGCATCAAGAAGGCTGCGCAGGTACTTTGCCAACCACGTCATCCACGTGCTAACAAACTACAATATTGGCAACATCCTCTCAAGGCCAGAGATTTCAGGGAGACTAGCCATGTGGGCGATAGAGCTCGGAGGCCATAATGTGGTTTTCAGGCCAAGACCGGCAATCAAGGGCCAAGTACTTGCAGATTTCATGACAGAGGTACCGGATGATAAGGACCGGGAATGCAAAGCAATGGAAAAAGCCGAAAAACAGCAAGTAGAAGAACCATGGTTGTTATACACAGACGGCGCGTCTAACGAAGACGGTGCAGGTGTTGGGCTTCGGCTGGTGAGCCCTGACAAACATGAGTTCACCTACGCCATACGCTTGGATTTTAAGAGCACAAATAATGAAGCCGAGTACGAAGCTTTCCTTGCTGGTTTAAGGTTGGCGATCAAAATGGGAGTTAGACACATCAAAGCGCATGTGGACTCCATGTTAGTAGCCGGGCAAATCAACGGGCAATATGAAGCCAAGGGGGATACAATGGCGCTCTACCTGAGTCAAGCAAAAACGTTGCTACAAACCTTCTACTCCTACAAGGTGCACCACATTAATAGAAGCGAGAACAAACCAGCAGACGCGCTGAGCAAACTCGCCTCTACAAGTTTCCAACACCTGGCGAAAGATGTGCGCATAGAAGTTTTGAGCAACCCGTCAGTGCCACTGAGAGAAGTAAGCGTCGTCCAACTAGGAACAACGTCTTGGATGACTCCGATAATCGCGTACCTTCAATCTGGGATACTACCGGAGAACAAAGCGGAAGCGAGGAAAATCCATT